>CM071575.1:46356978-46439623 GCA_036426205.1 Ascaphus truei
ACCGCAGCTTTGAATACACAATTTTATAGCAATCTTAGCGTTTCAGATTAGATTACAACAGTTTAACACATTTTACAAGCTACAAAAGGAAAGACTCCTATTTTCATTTAATGAACCTCTCGCAGCGTATCTGGTGCTTGTTGACATGCAGCGACAGCGATCTCCTTAACATCAGTTTGTCTACATTGTGCTTCTTATATACTGTTAATTTACATAACAGACCTAGAATTGTGCAGAGGGGGGGGGGTGCAGCTACGGAAAGGGCAGAGTCAGAAATAACTCTCTCTAACTGTGCATGCAAAGTCTTGTATATAATGTATACCCTGTTCACTAATGTAACTATGTATGTTGTAACCATGTATTATTTGTCATCGTAGCTCAATGCCCAGGACATACAGGAAAACGAGCGGTAACTCTCACTGTATTACTTCCTGGTAACACATTTTATAAATAAATAGGGGCTGAAAGCACTCACAAGATAAAGCATCAGCCATGTAACATCTCAGGGTTTCACGTACATTATATTTAACAGCATTCATAAAAACTAATTTCCAAAAAGTTCAACAAATGATGACACACACACACACACACACACACACACCTTAGGGGGGTCTAGCTTCTGCAAAGAAAGGAAGGAAGAGACACAGTTTGCTCATCACGTCGCGCAATTTATATTTACAAGAATTCCCTCGTTACTGATTATCATCTTCATGCTGATTGTACAGAATAATATGTATATAATAATTACAAGGCAGCAATAAGCAGGTCAAGTGAACGGTTAATGAGCCCTGGAAAACAAACGCATGTCTACAAGCAAATAATCAGTGACCTCATATGGCGTCATCTTTGAAGTGGGGTAGCAATTTTGAGATTACCACCTGAGAGCCTATGCGCGAGTCTCTTATGTACAAGCATTTATTGTTTTCCTTTTTCTTCCTGGAATGACGGGAAGACGCCTGAATTTTTCAGTAAGATTCAGGAGAATGTCCCATGGCAGCGAGTGGTTAAGTGCAGAGGCAGGGAGTCCGTCTGCTATGTGCGCACATGTATGTATATACACACACACACACACACACACACACACACTATGAGCCCATGTGCATGCAAAGGCACAAGCCCTAGTATACCTTTAGTCTATGATGGCCCTATAAAGATGCCCTATTAAAAGAAGTCCTACAAACTCCACTTCAACTCATCATCTATCCCATATAGGAAATAAAACAAAAATCGGGCTGCAATATTTAAAAAGTACTTGCCAAACTCCAATTATGTTACACATGGATGGGCTAACAGATCAATTTTCCAAAGCTGTATGCCACACTGATAAGACATTGCTTAGAATATTAACATCCTTTTCTTGTTAAAAATAATAATGGTACTCGGCACCCGCTCATAAATGTCGCACGTTGAACGCTTCTAGCCATCTCCTGATGATATTATGTAGATCTTGGCACATACCTGCACAGGTCGGCAAAGGCCTGGAAATTAAGTTTCTTGATCTTTTTTTCACTCATCCAGTAGCCCACTCTCTTCCCTTTCAGGAATGTCTGCATCATCAGTGCCACTCGGAGACCGGGGAGAGATCAGCTGTAACCTGGACGGTCACCCCTCAAACCAAACGGGCAGGTAGCCTCCGTGATTCAACTGTGACAAGGAAAAGACCAGAGCTGAAATGGCGCAGACCTGGGAATTGGAGGCAGATATATTCATTTACATACAGGGCATCACTTTCTGATGTTAACCCATTCCTCTCCCCTCTGGCAGTGACAGGGTTAAATTAAGATTGTGCTGGGGGGAGGGGGAAGGGACTGAAACATAAATTATGCAACTGGCACATTAACCCACGTCAGCAACGTGAAGGCAAAAGGGGAAAGAAATTACTTTCCAGCAATATACAGAATAGGAAATAGACTTTATAGTCTGATTTTTAGTGCATAAGGAGACAGAGCGACTTGTCCCAAAAGTGCTACAAAAGTAGCTCAAATTCTAGCACGTCAGATAAGATAGAGCAAGGACCCCAAATTTACTCTATGTACATTATCCCATGCAATGTCTTATCTGCGAGTTTAATATGCAGAAATTAAAACCCACGAATGCCACATGTGTTGCAAAAAAAGAAGGGGGGGGGGTGAGAATAACCTGGGAAAATAAACCACCAAAGATAAAGCAGTGTCTGTCCCGAGTCAAAATACAGACCTGGCAGCAGTGCAAGAGTATATAGCTAAGAGCTAACTTTACAGAATGAAATAACACCCCACAGATTTACACATCCGCTGTGCCCAGGCAGGTGAGACACTAACCCAGGTCACCCAGCAGGGCAAGAGCATGTCACACACACCCAGGATTTCCTATAGGGGAGGGGGGGTTATTGCATTCAACCCACATGTATGACTTCCATGCAATAGCCTGAGAAAGCCAGCACTCTGTTACTTTACATCAAGCATCAGACAGCCCAGCTCCCTGCACCCTCTGTCCTCTCCCTGCTAGGGAACCCTGCAGCACATTGCCAAGCAGGGAGCCCAGGCTCTCATGCACAATACATGCATGAGGTGCACAATACATACATGAGGTTACAGAAGCACTTCCCTGCTGCACAGGCCACTGCTCCAGCACTGACCTAATTAGCAGGGTCCGGAGTGGGGGGTTTCTGCAGGGAGACTGCCCTCTGTCTCTTTCCTCTTGGTGATCTGTCTCTCTCTGTCTCTTTTTCCCTCCCCCTCTCTCTCTCAGATCTCCATTTGCTCAGCTCGGTCCCTCCCTGGTCTGCTTCTCCTCCAGGCTGGGAGGGCACACACTGACTTCAGGATTGCAAGGCAAATGACACACCCACTGTTATATCTCCGGGTCCTCTTCTTCTTCCTCCTCCTCTGCTGCTCCGGAGCTTCATTCGAGGAGGGGGGGTGAGAGGAATATGCAAGCTGTAGGCAGCAGAGAGAGTGAGAGTGAGCAGCACACAGCCTGCTCTGCATGGGGAGGCAGGGACAAGTTCCACCAGCACGCCACCAGAGGGCAGCTCTGAGTCATACACGCCTATTAGCCCATATAAAAGTGACAGTCAACACGTGACTGCTATTTGGGGTATGGACAGAGGTTGGATTAATCCCTTTAACTGTGGCACTGCTCTTTATTTAACAGTTGTGCAGTCTGGGAAGCCTTTAACAGATTGCAAAACAATAGGCTTGGGTTAAGATGGAAATGATAAAGATGATCTATTGTTCCTCCAGCTCTGAAACTGTTACCTGTCTGCATCCCCCTCTGGGAGCCCCTTTATATTGCAAGGGGCTCTGTCTTGTTGGGGCCAAAACATTACATTGTAACCTAAGAATCTGTCCATCTGCCTGGGACAGCGGACGCTCGCTCAACGCTTACGGGACACTGCCAAATCCACGTTTGTTATTTCAAAACATTGAAATTTTCCATTTTAAGTCTTGTTGAGTGTAGAGGTAACTGCAGTGGGTGCTGCTGGAAACGTGATATCTCGTTAATATTCTGTGATTAAAAAACGCATCGCTGCGGCACAGCAAAAACACGCATCGCTGCATCCTGAAAACCTGACCTGTTGGTGGCCCTTCAGAATTGGAGTCGCCCATCCCTGTCCTATAGGAAGCTTCAAACAATGATGTTGCAGCTTCCTACTGGTAGTGAGACCACTGAGATGTGGAGGCCATTTTGTTTCCCCTGGAGGGAGCAGAAACACTGGTAACTTCTCCATTGAGAATTTCAGGAAAAACAGCTCAGAAGGAACCACTCGTTCTAATGCTGAAAAAAAAAAAAAAAAACAGTTAAAAAAAATAAAAAAAGTTCAAGTGGGATTCTGCTGAATATTGTTTTTATGTCAGGCAGAAAGAAAAACATTATAATAAACAATATAGTAAAACATATATGTAGAGATTACGCTAGCGGTGCCAGCAACACATTGCCAAGAATTGCAGACCGCTCAGACGGGAAGAGGTTAACATCGTTATTGTTGGAGGGAATTAATGGTGGAGTTCCAAACTGTCCCCAATTTTTAGGGAATCTCCCCTGTCTCAACTCAAGTTGTTTGGTGCAAGAAAATGTCCCAAATTTTGGGGTCAGCTTATCTTCTCGTGCCAGTGATTGAGTTAAGCCACAGGACAATGGGGTTCATCGATACGCGCAGGGCGGACAGACGAAAAGACAAAGGTTGCAGAATAGTGATGTCTGTGAGAAATATAATAAAGGCCCGGCACCATTTCTGTCTCTCTGCCCCAGGCAGGCGCTATAGCGTCCATAACGCCCACATGTAAAGCTTGGGGAAATATTACAAGAATGGACTACAGTTGAAAATGTGATAAAGATCACTGACGGAATAGTTCTGGTAAAGGGAAATGGAACCTTCTGCTGATGGATTCTCGGTGCCAAATCTGGATCATGTTTAACAAGCCAAACCCTGTTATGGCTTCAAAGTGCATCTCATTTGACTTTTATGAGGAACTCTTTAGAATGGCAACTGTGTTTTCTAAAAACTTCTTATAAATCAGCCTTATAAATTGGCCCAATGCCCCGTCTGCAACACGGGGATTAACATTTCATTCTTTTTCACCCCCAAGAAAGCAGATTTACTAAGCCTCGCAGTGTTGGTCAGTGCTCTGAGGTTTTTATTATATTGTCAGGCCTCCCAGCAATAGAGACGCGACTTCACAGAACATTGAAAGGGAGCCTAAAGTGCCTTAAAAAAAAGTCAACCTGCAGGGGCCGAAATCAGTGATATTTGGGACAAAAAAATGGCATTCTGGAAAAGTAATGATTTTTGTTAGCGAGACCCCACTGAAGTCTGAGCAGCTAAAAATGATTGAAAGGTCTGTTACACACTGAGGCAAAGCCAATGTGTGACATATCTATGAAAGAAGAAGCTGTCCTTATATTTTGGGGACACGAGGACGGTGCTGTGTTTGTCTCTGCAGACTCATGTTCTGGTTGTCAGTGAGATCATTTCTCCTGGTAATTCTGAGCTTGGTGCTAGAGATGGTGCATGTGAGACTGAGCCTGGGGCAATAATCGCTTTGTCCTGGTAGCCTGTTTTATAGCAGGAAAATGTCACAAGTACAAACAGGTTCTAATTAGAGATGAACAAATTTGTCAAATTCTTTGTTGTATTCCAAACAAAATTAGATTCACGGCAGATGCTCCTAAAACCGCCATTGTTTTTCGCTCTGCCTTCCAGTTCTGCGAATGGCACAACATTCGCCGACAAATGTTTCAACATTCAATTCAAATGTTAATATGTTGATGCGGGGGGAGCTTGGTGTGGCAGGGAGCAGGGTACGACGGGGAACTGGGTGCGGCGGGGAGCAGGGTGCAGGGAAAGCAGGGTGCGGGGGAGCAGGGTTCGACGGGGGGAGCAGGGTGCAGGGGCGAGCAGGGTGCCGTAGGGAGATGGGTGCGGCGGGGAGCTGGGTGTGACAGAGAGCTGTGTGCGGCGGGGACTAGATCCCTGATGAGGTAGATTTAAATCTACAAAACGCGTAGGACTAGTGCTGTTCGTGTATGAGATTTTATTCCCGGTATCCCCGTGCTCCAATCAGCTGTTTGCAGTCTATCTATTGCGCCTGTGCTGGAGAGTCGCTTGTTTGCGGCACGCCCCCTGTGACGTCAGGAGCTCCGCTCTGAAGCACCGGAGCTGCGGCTTTTTACTTGGGCTGTGAGCCCTAGAGCCAACAATAAGGGGAGAAGCTGGTCTGGTTGTATGCCGGGATCTTGGCATGCTCGAATGGACTTGTAACCAGTGGGGGATTCTCTGGACCAGTGGTTCCTGGATTGGGGGACGCTATATATCTGGGCTGGAGGCTGACGATTGCGGCGGCTACCCACGGAGAGAGCCAACGACCGGTAACATGTACCCTGAACATGCCCGGCATTTATAACTGATTTATTGTACGTGCATTTATTACCACACTTGTTTGTAGCATTATAATGACTATTTTACGTCTCACACTAAGACCAAGGGCTACCCTGACCGTAAAAAAGGTTCAGAACCCCTGTATTAGACTATGTCGCAATGTTCAGTGATTCACACAGATAACACTCAAGAGTGTTTTTCACGGAAATATATTTGAGAACCAAATAAAAAATAAAGGGAATATGTCCCTGGTCCCTCCCTCCCACCCGTGGCTGAGTTACTGTGAGATGGAAAAGTAACGATAGTAGTTATTTATAAGGACAACATACATAGTCAACAAGCTAAGTACTACTGCCAGAGTGCTGAATACCAACCTAGATGTCACACTGGTGGCTGGCCAGCCTGCCGTGCCAAGTTCCAATTCCAACTGAGATGTTATAGTGGTTGATGCTGTGTGACGGCACCGACTAGCGCAGGAGTTTTGGTTGCTGAATTGTTTGGGCCCCCACAAAATAGTCGAAAATAAAATCTAAATAATGTGATGCCATATTTGCTCGTACAGCTATTGTTGCATGGTCTTTTTTAAATGCTATTGTATTGGTAGAGTGGTGGCACAGGTAGTGTTGTAATTAGCCTGCTCCTGAGCCTCTTGAAGCTGGTGCAGGGGCCGTATATTTCTAAGGAGTCACATGTTGATTTGTCTTGATAAAAATGAGCCTTTCCACGCTGCCACGGGACAGTTTTGTCCGGCAGTCGCTTAGGATGGCACCAGTTGCACTAAACACTTTCTGACAACACACTTGCAGGAGGACAACACCCCCAGCCCACTGCCACCTTTGCAAAAGCAGGACATGGTTCTGTTTTAGTAGCCCAGTATTGAAGTGTATCAGAGTCAGGCGGCAGGAATTAACTATCACCAATATACACCTCCACTATGTCCATATCACTAGTTGCATGACAGGTGTTTGCTGCTTGTGCGTTAGTGCAAACCATTCCTTAGTAATGGAGCATTTCCCATAGTGATGGGCCTCCTTGACAAGTTCTGGTGCTGTTACAGAGGGGGGGGGGGGGGGGAGGAGGGGAAAAAATTACATGGGGTTGATGTTTGGTTACATTTAAATAATGAATATGTAGCCATGTTACTGCTTGCAGTTTTTATTGATGCATTCTCACAATCTTTTACAATGGTCACGGTATCATCACTTGCCTCTAAAACATTGTCACATTCACAGCCACCGCTTTCAAAATCAGTTTCTAAATCAAATTATCTCACAACATCATCCTCATCCACAACATGTTGTACCTGGGACCCTCCTTGGCCTTCATCTGGCTCTCTTAACAGTTCTTCTGGTACTATCAATGCCAGAGCTTTTTCCCCATTCATGACTGGTGATGAATGTAGCAAGAAAGATGAGATTTTTGCAGATGGACTTGGTGGTACCGGCAGCTGGTACTGGAGACAGACTATATAACTGTGGGCAGCACAGAGGTCTGAATGTGGCAATATTATTGTTGTACCTATAGTGTACTTTACATAAATGAAAGCTTGTTGTTCTGCATACAGCTCCCGCTGCTAATCAGCTCATATGCAGCCCCAATAAATTAGATGCTCTGGGTCATGATGGGGTTAACAGGACGGCAGTGGATTAACTAGAAATATAATTGTATGAGGGATGACACCTTTTTTATCTACACATGCTCACGCTGTTGAGACTTGGACTGCGAGTGTATTTCTGAGATATTATTCTGTCCAATTGCCATATAGGCAAGGGTTAATTGATTAAGGACTTTGTGTATTAAGCTATCCTGGACACTGAAGGGTTACTGCTATGGTGAACACAGGCTGCTCGTTAATCATTGTTGAAAAAGTAGACACTGAAACATGTGATCATGGCAGATATTTTCTGTGTGGATATTTTTTAAGCCACGTGTCCTGTCCCGGAAGCTCTCTGCATGTTTGGAGTCTCTGTTCTGGGGCAGCCATTGCTCCTAGGTGTAGTTTCAACAATGTTGCTACCCCTTGTGGCTTCCCAGCCAGTTGCCTTGGCAACCTCCCTCTGCTCAAACCTGAGTTGGCCTTCCTCTGTTATGAGTATGCCCCTTTTGCTTGTTCCTGCCTGGACAGGAAAGCATGGCTTTCTTTTACTGCCAGCAGACTGTCACGCTGTGCAGCCCGCAGACCAGGCCAGTCCCCTGTACTGAGGTGGGATGTTGAACATACACACCGACAGCAGAGGGAGCGGGTCCGGGATGTGGTTGTAGCGTGGCCAGGCCTGGGTTAAGATTCAGAATAGTCGTTGTACTTGCCGAGTTCCGTAGTCAAATCCGTTTCCGTGTCCAAGGGTCTGAGAGGTAAGAATCGTGATGGGTAAGCTGAAGTCGGGAGCCAGAGGGGTAAGTCAGACAAGCCGGTTCAAATCTGTAGGAGTAAAGACAAACAGGAGCACGACAGTTTCCAGGCTACACAGGAAGCAAGGAGCTATGCAGAGCAAGGAAGTGAAGGCAAAGCAGGATATTTAAAGCGACAGTGACCAATCCGGACGAGGGGCATGGCAGAGGCGTGTCGAGGAGCTGCTCGTGAGTGGCTGAGAGACCAGGAAGTAGCAGAGCACAGCTGAGAGTCTGTAACACCAGTGCCAGAATCCAAGATGGCGACGGCAGAGTTCAAGGTATGCACTGGGCGGCGGCATAGGTAGCGACGGGGGGAAAAACTGAGCTTTGTCTGTGTTTTATGTTATGTCTCTGGTTTTAATACCTCTAACCTACACATGTTAAAGCTGCAGTACCTTACTTGGATGAAAATAAAGCAGGCAGAAGCCTGAGTTAAGCAGCTTAATACTTTGCATGATCCTGTTTTTGTATTAAATAACCCTAGAAGACTGTGTCGGGAAGAACCCAGACAGACGTCAGCACTACAAAAGAGGGGCGTTTGTCACATATGGTGGAGAATGCGGGGGTTTAAAATGGCCGCCCAGCTGAACTAAAGTACAGATGCTATGAGTGAAGTCTGTCCCACTGTGTATATAAGTTGTGCTTCTAGCATACACAGAGAATGTGCGAAGTGTGGATGCAATAGCACCTTGAACCCAAACAGAAAACCAAAATGTTTTGCTGAAGAAAAATTGCATCTAGCCAGTGCTGTTTGTAAAGCTAATGCCTTTTGCTGAAGTGAGTGAATTTGCAGCTAGCAAGTGCTGTATGCAAGTTGCTGAAGTGAGTGAAATTGCAGCTAGCAGATTGTCCCTGCCGGGTTTCTAAAATGGCCGACGTGAAATGTTTGTTTTGTAATGTACATAATCATGAAAAACAGTGTCCCTTCAGGCCATACGATGATGATGGCGACTCATATGTGGCCCCTGGAGGAGAGCCGTACCCACAGATGAATTTAGTATGCTGGGCCTGTCATAAAGTAGGTCACATGGAAGATGTGTGCCCCAAAATTTTCAAAGACAAACAGCTGCAAAAACAAGCAACGCCCTATGAGTGCAAGCAAGATGTGGAAGCTGATACCAGTGAGCTTGTGCCCAGTACCACTGATATCTCTGGAGCTAATAAAGCAAAAAGAAAGAAGAAAAAGAAAACTGTTCCTCAAGTCACAGGGGAAGGGACCGAGCCACTTGAACCTGCGCTGTCAGGACATGCGTCAGAAAGGCGCCAAGATGTGCTGCAGACCGTAGTGACCGGCAGAATTGTCACGGGAACAGTGGCAAAGGAAAAGGAGGAGCAAAGGGAAGCTGAATCCTTGAACCAGTTTAAAGAGGCTTTGGTTTCTGCACTCCAAGCGGCCCGCCATGATTATGAAGTCCTGCGGCAGGGATGGATGAAGGAGCGAGAATGTTGGAAGAAGGAGCAAGAATCTAACAATAAGGTGCGAGAATGTTGGAACAAGGAGCGAGAAGCGAACGCCGAGTTACAGAGGTGTATACTTCCAGCTTTACAAGAGCACGAGGCTTTGAAGAAAACAGAGTCTCTCTTACGGAGTGAGCTGGAAGAGGTGACGACTAATCTGGAAAAGGCCAACACCGTAATTGCCACCATGGATGAAAAACAGATTAAGTCTGACAAATTGATTGCTATCCTAAAACAGAAATACGGGAAGGCTCTACAAGAGGTTCATGCGCTCAGCACAGAGGTGCAACACTTACGCCTGGAGGGCCACGGTCTGAACACAGAGCTGGGAATGTTGAAGCAAACCCATGAGAATGCCCTAAGTGAGTTAGAGACTGTAAAGCAAGAAAATGAGACTCTGAAATTGGAAAATTCAGATTTGACTGACCAAGCAGAAAAAGTAAAGAAACAATTGACTCAGGAAAAATTAGAAGTGCAGGAAGCACTGATGCACACTCAGAGCCAGCACCAGGAAGAAATGGACGCTCTGAGAACAGAATTGCGACATGTATGCACAAAACAGAATTCTCTCGTGGAGGAACTTAACATTTTGAAAAAGGAGAAAAGCATTAGAATAATTCAGAAGCACTGCAAAGCTCTTGTCCAAGGAAGAAGGGAAAGAGAAAATTATCGGCGTAAACGCGCCGCAACTATCATCCTACAGGCTGCCTACAGAGGGATGAAAATTCGTCGGTTCAATCACCGGAATAAAGCAGCCTGTGTTCTTCAATCATTCTACCGTGCCCGCATGGTACGAAACAGGTTCCTCATTATGAAAGGAGCAACTATAAAAATCCAGTCTCTGACTAGGATGACACAGAACAGGATTCGCTATCAAACCCTGAGAAATGCGTCACTGGTTATCCAGCGGTACTTCCGCCTGAATAAATGTAGACCTCAGGAAAGAGAGGTCCAAGACTACATGCCTGCCGGCTGCAAAGGTAAAATACCACAGGGTACAGCCGGAGTTAGTGAGAGCCCCATCAAGGTGAAGGTGCTCCAGGTAATCAGTGCTTCATCTTCTAAGTACCATATAATTGCCCCAAAGGGAAAATCCCAAATCTCTGAGAGTGATGGTCGTGAGAAAATACATGGCAGTAAGAAGTACCATAAAGGTTCAAAGGTCGCAAATCAAAAGCGACGAAGGTCAACGCTGGCCTTGAATTTTTCCGGATCTCGCCACTTTGGGCCACAATATAAAGACAAAGACTATCCGGCCCCAGAGTTCCGTCAGAAGCTAAAGAAACAGTCCAGTCATTTGCAGTTTGCAGCGGCCTATGAAATAAAGTCAAGAAATGTAATGGACTGGAAGTCAAAGAAAAAAAAATGTGTTTGGGGAATTGACCGATATTTTTTTGTTATTACACGTGTGGACTATGTCACGGACACTTAACTATGCAAATAAGCTATTGTAGTTAAGGTATATTAGGCCTCTAGAATAAGCATTTTGTCAATGTTACAGTGTTATATTGGTTCTCTGTGTTGAAAATGTAGCTAAACTACAAATTAATATACAGGGTTGATGGCCCTTTCGGTTGGTAAATATATAATGAGGTTCATATTCTACAGTAGAAAAACCCAGGGAGATAATAGAAATTGTTTGGTTTTGTGAATATATTTAGCATATCCTGGGTTGTAAGAATGTGTGCTAGACACTTATTTTTCAAAATAGTTCCCTAATAGAGAGCAACAAAATATGTTTGCCAAGTATAGTCTCTTATGACGAAACCTATTGTCCATAATTGCCATGGAAAAAGTTCATATTCGTATCATGTGAATACTTAATGTTGTACTGAGGAGTTAGCTCAAGTATTTCAGGTAGGACGCTCACCCCAGTGAGGTCCATGGCCGCTCACCCCAGTAGGTGTGAGCTGGGGAGGGGGATATGTGACATAGTCCAAAGATGTTAGGCAGCTTTCTGCCCCATTTTAGAGCAGAAAGTGCAGGAATAGTTAAAAATGATCCGTTCCACAGCTTCCCATTAACTCAGGCAGCTGGATGGAAAATCCAGACCACAGATTACTATGGCTCTAGTTCTCCCTCACCTGCTCTTCTAATCACATGCACAGGTACTTAGAGCAGAGAGGTTTTGCATTTCACTCTCTCTCCTTAGAGCCTGGGGGCTGGGGGTGTCGCTGCTCCCCTGCATCCAGTGTCGGGGTTGACGGCCCCTCCACGTATCACAGTACCAGAGGATTTGCCTGGACACCACAAAACAGATAAGCCAAACAAAGATGTATTACTGTTTGTAATGGACTATGCTGTATCTAGTGACCCTAATTGAGAGGGCATTGTTTTAAACTGGGGGAACCAGGTTAGTTGGCCCAGCAGCAGTTAGAGGCTGATTCTATGTGTAGTTAGATCCCTGAAAGGGATAGGATTTTGTTTATATCATTTGGTTTCTTTTTTACTTGAAATAACAATGTGGGAAATACTGTAACACTAAATGAGTGAACTACTGAATAAAAGTATCTGAGTACCTCTAACCCAAAGCTGCAGTACCTTACTTGGGAAAATAAAGCAGGCAGAAGCCTGAGTTAAGCAGCTTATCTTTGCATGATCCTGTTTTTGTATTAAATAACCCTAGAAGACTGTGTCGGGAAGAACCCAGACAGCGTCAGCACTACAAAAGAGGGCGTTTGTCACAATATATATATATATATATAAAGTAAATATAATATATATATATATATATATATGTGGCCAGATCTCCCTCTGCGGTTTCCCTTACCTCGCGGCGGAGTTGCACGGGTGCCGCAGGCAAAGCATGCAGGCACCTAGTATGCAGGGAGCTGCGGGAAGGGGTAGCAGGGGAGAGCGAGTCGCCCGAGGTTCGCGGTGGCTCCCGTCACGGGGCGCCGCCATGTTGTGTGTGCGCACGCATGGGCAGTACGTTTAGCGCATAGTGCCCTGAGATGCGGCGCCCATCGTAGGAGCCTTGCGCATGCGCATTGAATAGCACAAGCGGCGGCCAGTGCAATTAGGGTCTGTAGGGGGAACTACAACCCCCAGCAGCCACTGGGGCTGCAGGATCAAGTGGTACACAAAAGCCAATAGGGCTGCAATGATCCCCTGCGCCTAGAATAGATGCATTTGGTGAGCTGCAGGCCACGCCAGTCGAGCGTGTACTCAAGGTGTCAGTGGCCCCTGAGCTAAGCCAGAGACCCCCTTATAGGCCTCAGCTAGACCCCGACTCCCATATCGTTTGTGGATGCTTCAGGGACATGCCCTTAAGTAGGGACATTGCCCCTGTATTCTGTACAGTGTCAGGGACACAGCAGCAAGATGTCCCCGCAGTAGATGCGACCACCACCGCAAGGCATAGACCATTAAGGGGGGACACTCCGGCCGGAGACCACCCCACGTATTGGCTGTCAGCGATGGCGTGGGATCTGATGGACCCTTCATCAGTTGGTGGTACCGGGTGCTGGAGCACCTGGAAGGTATCATACAGACAACTAGTGCACCAACTATAATCTCTTACTGTGGGCAGCGCTGTCACACACTTGGGGTGGGAGAGACAATTGTGGCTGGACAGTGGGACACTGGTGTCCCCTGCACCCGAGTATTGTGGAGATACTGCGTATCTGTGTACCTATATGTACGGTGTAGTTGCATTACCTGCTCTGAGTATAACTTGCATGATCAGTAAACCTGTTACTATATACTGCGTGTGTATTGTTGTATTGGGTCCTATGAGGGGTTTTTCCGGCACTGCCCGGATCCTTCGCAGGTGGAGGTGCTGTCACCGGAACCAATCAGGTACACCCCAGGCTCCCAGCAGCAGAGGTTGAGGCCTCCTGTGAGCAAACAGGTAAGACGCACCCCATTACACTCAGTAGCTGTCTCATCTCCCAGAGGGTGGGGGAAGTAGCGCTACATTTGGAGGCGCTGCTGAGATTCAGACCTGGGGTGCCCGAATTAGCCGTTAAATTAGAGAAACCAAACTCGAACACTATGTTTGTACCCTCTCAGCAAGAGGTCCACGACTGGGCCTTAGAACTCCACGAACCCCCGCGCCACTTGGTCGCAGTGGGAGGAGCCCTCGCCCTTACGTCTATGATTACCATCCGCGACCACGCAAAAAACTCCTGGTCTGGCCGACACCAAGATCCTAGGTCAAAAATATGACCCCACGTATTGTTGGAGTGTAGTACTACTGGCCACCGAGCAAGAAATATACATGGAAGATGCCCCTCAGACCATAAATCAATCACAGGCCCTACCCGAGGGTTGCCTACTCATATACCCTGGGCTACCAACTTCCCTGGCCGCGTGCACCCATGGTCCCTCCTATCGGGCAGAGACTTACACCTCTTCCTATATCTCCAAAGGATAGATGACCAAAGCCCCAGTCTCAAGTACCCCAACTCGGTCAGGCGTAACTATACCCCAGGTAACCTTCACATCCAGTGCCATGCTAGGAACATCCCACGAGTCGACACTTCACCACCACCCCCTACCCCCAGCCGGTATGAGAGCAGTGCTATGCAGGCTTCTCGCCAAGGGCCAGCCTACTACAGTCATCTGTCAACGGTTGGCCCCGACTTGGGAGTGACCCTACTGTAACTAGTGGAGGCTTTAACGATGTCTTCTCAGTCCCAGAACTATATAAAGCCTTGAGCTTGGCGAGAACATACCCTAAATGTGTTGGAAGAGTGGTCAAACACCGAGGCAGTGAAGCGGTAGCAGATCATGGATTGCCTGGGACCTCCCGCCTCCACGATCGTGAGCATGCACTGGGAGGAAAACGTGGATGTAACGGCTCGGATGCTGGTAGAATTTCTACACAAGGATTATGGTCTGGAGGATGACGAAAGTGAGCTCTGGGCCAACTACTATGCCCTCCGCCAGAAAGAAGGTGAGGAGCTGTCGGTGTTCATCCACCGCATACAATTGGTGTTGTGGCCGCTACTCACCTGCAAACTCTTCCCTGCTAGAAGGGTCACTTCTCTCGGAACTGTCCGGAGCCAAAAACAAAACTATGACATCCATCCCTAAGTCCATGACCTGCATGGTCCAGTCGGCAGAAATACCCGCCATATCCTCGTAGAGCACTCCAGCGCCAAGCCCCAATGAAACACTCCCATCAGACGCTTACAATCGCGTGGGACCGAGTGCAATTATACGCGTCCTCGTGGATGGCATATATTCCTTGGCATTGCTGGATACCGGGTCCCAAGTAACAATTATATACCGACCCTTCTACAACCAACATTTAAATCACCTGCCTATGCAGTAGGCAGACAAGATGAAGTTGTGGGGACTCAATAATGAGGACTACCCCATCAACGGCGTGGTGAAGGTTCGGTTAGATATACCACAGCTGAACACTGGCAAGTCTCATACCATGGAAGTGGAGGCTCTGATCTGCCCTGAGAACATCCAAGCTCCCCGATCATATTGGGGCTGATTCGAGCGTATCTGCAAGAGGCCGGCGAACTACCCCTGTCTTCCCTACGAATCCACCCAGTGCTGAAGGAAGAGTGCTGCAAAATATCGGCCCAAGAGGGATATGGGGATCTCTTCAACCACCACGCGGGGTTAATCGAGATTCCACCAGGGGAAGTGAAGTGCATTGATGCAGTGTGCTGCTATCCGGGCTATGATGAGGCTGACCAGTACTTCTCCCTAGAGAGTACGCCCGAAGAAGACGCCAACCGAGGCTACAAGCTCATGCCAGAAGTACTGGAGTGGAAATCCAAACTCCCTGGGCAGATCAAGGTGTTCATTCAGAATATCTCCCCTTACACCATGCCCTTCGATCAAGGTCAAAGGCTTGGTCAAATATACCCAGTCACCCCTGTTGAGACGATGGCCCAAGTGAACACCGCCGCCGTGCAAGATCAGCCGGCCGGGCTGGCATTCGACTTCGGAGAATCAACCCTGTCCGCCGAGTGGAAGGATCAGCTAACGGCCAAGTTGGAGGAACGCCAGGAAGTGTTCTCCACCAGCAAAATGGATGTGGGGTGTAGCAAAAACGCCCAGCACACCATCCGACTGAACGATACCACGCCCTTCCGGGAGCATTCCCGGCGCATTGCTCTCAGAGATGTGGAGGACGTGAGGGCATTGTGACAGAATCCCATAGCCCCAAGCATCCCCGATCGTGGTGGTACAAAAGAAAAATGGGTCGGCCCGCTTTGGTGTAGACTATTGGACCCTGAACAACTGCACCATACCGACCAGTACACTCTGCCGCGGATCGAAGAGATTCCCAACGCACTGTCGGGAAGCCAGTGGTTCAGCGTCCTGGACCTGAGATCTGGGTACTACCAGATACCTATGAGTGTCGAAGACCAAGAAAAGATGGCATTTGTATGTCCCCTTGGCTTCTATCAATTCACCCGCATGCCCCAAGGAATCTGTGGTGCTCCAGCCACCTTCCAAACTTCCAAAGTGAGGGGAATGATATACGTCTCTCACACAGTGTTCCTGACTGTCTGGGTATGCTGCTGCTGCTGCTGCTGTTACTGGTGTTACTGGTGGAACTGGCTGGCACACTGGGGGCAAAAACTAAATACTGTAATATATTAGTTCAACCTTTTAACCTTCCTGGAACAGAATTGACTGTGGTGGTGTTGTTATTAATATACTTTTATAATATAGCAGACAATAGACACAGACAGTGTCTAGGGAGTGGACACAAAGAGGTAATTCACTACAACTATTACTTATTAAGTAAATATTATTTGGAAGGTAGAATGGCCTAAAAAGGTCAAGTTGTGCGCCTTGCACTACACCAATGAAGATATGGGGAACCAATAAATTGTGAATGTGTGATGACGGAACAAAAAATGCAATAAAGGGTGCGGAGGTGGTGCTGGCAGGGATGGGGTTAATGATGAACAAAGAAAAGAAAGAAAGCTCCCTAATAGCCGCACAAAAGAACACCTATACCTATATTAAAAATTACTATTTATTAATAAATGATTAAAATATGTTTATTGCAGCAAAAACTAACGTGAACCAAAGTGATTAAAATAAATTTAAAACGGAGGAGGTAACTGTGTGCCTAGTTCAAACTAACAGTGTATGCTAGGAATAACTATTGTCAATCAGGATATCCCACTGCTATATAATTATACTAACAGTGGTAGTTATACCAATACAGTTCTATGTAGTTTGAGGACTACACCTACATTAGAGAATGGAGAGTATAGCTTAATATAGTGTGTACGCTCAAAATAATTGTGGTGTATTTAATTGAGCCAGCTTGATGCTAATATATATGAATATATACACACATTTATACCAGACCAACAGGTTCAAAGGTTAATTAACCTATAGGTCTGTCATGATAAGCAAGACAGCTATCTCAAGATCACAAAGTATGTGTCTTGTACTCGGAACCATAACAAATAGGAGAGTAGTCAGAGTGTTGTGCTTCCTTTAGAAGGCTCCGAAACACTCTAACTGAGAAAAGGCAACATATAGCCAGCGCACTAGGTGGTGACGCTTACCCTGCCCAACATATGTTTCACCGTTGTGGCTTCATCAGGGGCAATTACAGAGTGATTCTCTCAGATCTTTATACACATGATTCTTACCCCATTGGCTAATTAGTGTCAGACTGTGATAAATATTATTTGTCATGAAAATACCATTAAAATATTCTGTATTTTAAGAATCTGGGACACCAAGAGTTAACAGACATTTTAAAAAGACCATTTTGTATTATTTGTACGCCAAATTGGAATAAGGAATGAATTGGACCATAAAACAAGGAGATGTTTAGATGAAGGAGACATGCAACAGTACCCAGAGTACCAGTACCCAGAGTACTAGAGCTTAATCTGGGGATAACATTGATGCCCCACTAAAATGAAATGTGTATATTATGAAGTCTGGTGACAGTACCCAGACTTATCCAAGGTCCTGGGGTATCGTCTTCAAAGGGGACCTCTCATTCTTTAAAATATCTCCCAACCAGAAGCAAAAAGGTAAGCAAGTTAATTTGACATTTTCTTACCCATTCCCTAAATATGAGATATCTGGCATACTGGTGCAGTTCCCAAGGATGTGAAATGTGTATTTATCACCTGGGAACTCAGCTGATTAAACTGATACTAAGAATTACAGGTTGGTCTATGTTATTTCGCTGATATCTGTTTTCTCATGGAAAAGTACAAGTTGTGTTGGCGTGTTTGATATCTACGTATGTTAATTACACAGACGCAACAGTGAAGATTGCGTTCTTCTAAATATTATAGAAATGACGTTAAGAAGTATTTATTATATTCAGGCAGCTTTAGATTGAAAAGAAAGTTATTTTTTCTCCACTAGCCATAAAAATGTCACTTGTTGCAGATTGATGAAAGAGGAAGTGCCCAGACGTTTGGCTGATGTTGTTTTCAATTAAAGAAGTTTTAGGATAAAGACCCCGCAACTGAGTTATGAAAGCAGAAATTCAATATAGAGGGGTGTGTTTGTTTAATACACACGTGGATTTCCATATTTCTAACTTCAAGCCCTCTCTGAAGCAATCTGATGATGTGTGGTAACATAAATCAGACAAATCTATTTTACTCCTGTTTATTTGATGAAGCTGTCTGCATTTATGATACTGCATGCTTTTGTAATAATCGTTTTCTGGAACCTAAGCACTGTACTATTTTGTATATTAAATCTAACATTCAATAAGTAATACTTTGGTCTCTGATTGAACTTTGCACGTTTTGAAGAGAGTGATCACATTTTCGGACACATTTAGCTACAACAGATTTTTGTGTGTTAAATGTATATTTTCTTTAGTAAACAGGGACCAAAGACTCTGCAAGTGAATCTTGATATCACTTTAGTGGTGGCAGCGAGTAAATATAGATATTGTGATGGATTGAGTGAGGATATTATTCATTTGAGGGACCTTACGTAGGTGAACAATGTGTCATCTGGATAGATGGGCGTATTAACCCCTGTCATAAATACAAATCACGTGCTCACAGGTGTGCCGTTCGTAACATTATATAATAAAATATTTGGGCCAGCAATAGCCACCAAGACAACCCCAAGAACACAATGGCTTGGACGTGAGGCTGCACCCCTATTTATACTCCTCCCAAAGCGAACGTCATCACAAATATTCATTTTGTTTGAGAATGTGCAGAGATTCGCACCTTCACATTCGCACGTGAATGTTTTAAAGATTAAAAAAAGAGGCGGATGTGCTGATCGGAGACTGAGCCGTGAATATCCACATCTGCGCAGAAACTACTTATTTACAGTGAAGTCGAATGTCGCCGATCGCCATTCTCTAATAAGCGCCATGGCTTTGTGGCAATAACGTTTCTGTGGGAAGAAAATGCGAGAGAACCCAAAACCAAGGAAAATATTACATATCAAAACTGCAATAAAGGATCCAGCTTTAGAAGGGCCGGTTTAATGCGATGTCATTTTTGTCTTCTGGTTAAACTACATCCTATTATCTGTAATAAACAGAACCAGATGTGGTGAAAAGAGGGAAGTTGTGTGAGCCGCCCGGCGCCAGAGATCAAAAAGAAACAGGATTCAGTGAAAGACGAATGAGATGTAAAAATAGGTACGGAGGATATTCAAACAGAGCTCACCCCAACTGCAAAATACATACAAGGATAGAGGAGGAACAGCTTTCCAAATAGATAAACATACATACATGTTATAGGGCACACAGAGCTCAGAGGTCTCTTCTTCACGATCATGTCTGCACCAGCATTTTTCTACTAGTTTTTCAAATGTGCCAAAATAGAACAAAATGATGAGAAAGGACAAAAGAATATTGTAATGTAATCTTAAATCTATCAAAAGACTTTAAAACAATTATATTTAAACGTTTTTTTACAAGATTGGTACTATATATATATATATATATATATATTATATTTACATGACCTTTGCTTAAAAGTCAGTTTCAGTGTGAAAAGAATGCACTTAGCTGCCTGAAGCCTGCCTGGCACCCTGCATTAGACCCCCATGTCCTGCCTGGCACCCTGCATTGAGTATGTTAGCAGTGAGAGCCGTGTTTGGTGGTATCCGGGCAATATACACATTCCTTTTTAAATGTTACAATTTCACAGGGTGATCCAGGTTTTATTTGGCGGAAGATGCACTAAACAACTCATTGTTATAGATTACGTGTGTGTGTGTGTCTAGATAAACAAATATCTCACATTTATTAGAGGGGACAGTGTTTCTCTGTAGTTAATGTCTTCTTTGTGACTGGCTTGTTATGGATCGTCTAGTTTCTACTGTGACTAAAATCACCCCTGCTGAATCGGACCATGAAGATATAAAGGTGGAAGACACTGCAGTAGAAAGCATCACAGTTCAGAATGGTTCAAATGGCAAGACTGAAGAAAATACTATTCAACAGTACACAAAGCATCAGCAAGTACAAGAAGAGAAGGACAAGCACAATGGTCCATCCACTAGTGCCGAGACTGCTCAGGTAACATCAGATTTAATGGAAGTCACAGGACCTAATCATTTAGATTTTAGGAGTGTGAATGGGTTTTCAACAGTGTTCAATAACTATTTGGTACTTATTTAAAAATACGTTTTCTCAAAACTGGATCCCTACATTTGTGTACATTCGGACAACTCTGTAGAGAAATGCTGCTGTTCTGATAGCAGCCTCCAAATAAATAAAAAAAAATTCAGTCTTAATTTTACTTCAAATTAGTTAGTTAATAAGCTTGCCGAGTTAAAAAAAATAAAAAAATGAATTAGCGGTCACCCTGTCTAATATAATTCCGCTAGAGGTTCTATAATCCTGCACTATACCGCAAGATGCCTACAACTATACAAAAACAAACTGGATCGGCACTCAAATCTGAGAAAATAAAGGGCTTCCGTTTTGCTTTTGGTCTCGCTGTAATGGCTGCCCAGCGCCAAGAGACACTCACCAGGGAAAATGTGTCCACGGGATATTTAAACCACCTTGAATGGACCTTTATGATTTAAGCCTGACGAAAGGGCCAGGGGGCCTTGAAACGTTGCAGTATTTTGCACACAGAACAGTGTGTCTAACATTTCCTCTGCCTGTGTGTGCTGAGACTTTCTGTATTGCTGCTGTTTTTGATGCATTAAAGACGAAACTTTGTGAGACCAAAAGCAAAATGTAAATCCTTCATTTTCTTTGATTTTAGTTTGAGTGCTGATCCAGTTTGAATTTTGTAAGCTTGATAAGTGGCCTAAGGTCCGTGTTATACATTAGCCCACAGCCTGGTGTATACAAACAAATGTTTTGAGCCAATGCCGCCTCCTCTTCAGTGCAAAAGTGAAGGAATCTTCCTCTGATGTGTTTAGAAATGTACAAATGGAGACAATTCCAATGCGGTGGTAGCGGCGGCAAATCCTGGCACTGCGTGCAAGCTTCAGGAGAATAAAAGGCATGAAGGACACAGGACGGACACTGCCACGTACTGGCCGAGCAACTGGCGCAGCAAACTATGCAACTGCGGGGATTGTATGGTATGTATATATCTATACCTAATCTAGAATTTCAATTGGTAACTACTTTTTGAACACTGCAATTGTTCTCTGTATTCAAAAGCTTGGATTCTGCCCAATTTTTGATTTGAATGAAAATAAGTGAACTAGGGAATGCGTAATTTCCCAAGTTAAAGGCATAGTCCCAGTCTGCAAACGGATATATG
Organism: Ascaphus truei; assembly: GCA_036426205.1. Taxonomy (NCBI): domain Eukaryota; kingdom Metazoa; phylum Chordata; class Amphibia; order Anura; family Ascaphidae; genus Ascaphus; species Ascaphus truei. The sequence goes on from CM071575.1 coordinate 46,378,360, forward strand.
GTACTTGTAGAAGTTGTCAGCAAGCACTGAACATGCAAAATGACATGTAATTGCAGGTATAGGAAGTGGGCCAAAACAATTGGTGATTGAATGTTCTGAAACTAGTTCTTCCTTCATGATAGAAAATGTATGCAGATCTGGAGGTGGTCTTCCTGGTGGACGAACGTGACACAGTTCAGGCTTATGAAAATAAAGGCAAAAATGACGAGGATAGAGAAAGAAAAGACCCCCTGATGGCCGCCCTCAGCAGCATGAACCGGGTGCAGCAGGTGGAGCTAATCAGTGGTAAGATCAGCGGGGCAGTGATCCGGATTTAGGACTGGTGAAAGCCATTAATCCCAGACACGAATGTGCTGAACCTGGGGTGAAAAATAGCGCCCTTCAGTTTTGGGAGCACCCACTATTTTTGAATCCTATTTGAACAAAGCTAATAAAGCTACATTGGACGGCCTTGCTGCTTTAAAATGTGATTTCTCTAAAAATCTGATTGTGTAATTCAGTTAATTGTGAATACATTCTGAAGTTATACATGATCTCCTTAGAAAATTGATTGGCCCTTTCTTTTCAGAATACAATGACTTGAAGACAGAGCTAAAGGATTATCTTAAAAGGTTTGCAGATGAAGGAAAGGTGAGGTGGATTATTGGTGGCTCACGTATCTGCCTCTGCTGCTTCCCAGTTGTACACTTCATGCTAAAGAAAGTTTTTAGATGTTCTTGTCCCATTGATTTAGGCTCCCCTGTATCAGAGTTAAAGCCAGTGGGGCACTGCAGCGGGAGGAAGTGAGCTATATATTTAGAGAGATCTCTATCCTCCCACTGGAGTAACACAACCATTGGTACGTGGAGATGGATACGGGTTCCTGACTAGGAACATTTTCCTAACTGCTGAAGTGAAACTTATTTCATGGCTGTGCCACCCAAAAAAATGTCAGACGTGAAAACCTGAAAATTGTCACCCCAAAAAATAACGGAAGTGACTGCACATGTGCAGCAGCGTTACACACATACATACACCACACATACAGGCATACCGCAGTTTAAGTACACTCGCGAGTAAGGACATATCGCCCAATAGGCAAACGGCAGCTCGCGCATGCGCCTGTCAGCACGTCCTGAACAGCAATACTGACTCCCTTACCTGTACTGAAACTGTGCGCAAGCGGGGAGACTATAGAGTCTGTTACAAATGCGTTATTAACATCAGTTATGCACGTATATGACGATTGCAGTACAGTACATGCATCGATAAGAGGGAAAAGGTAGTGCTTCACTTTAAGTACATTTTCGCTTTACATACATTCTCTGGACCCATCGCGTACGTTAATGCGGGGTATACCTGTACAACACACACGCACACCCCTTACCTCCCCCTCCGGAGCACAGTACTATTCGCACATGGGTACCGGGCCTCAGCTCTCCTCCCCCCCCCTCCCCCCCCGTGATGTGAGATGCAGGGGGGAAGAGGGGGAGGTGAGATGGGGGGGGGGGGGGGGGGGGAGAGTGTGATGTGTGAGAGAGGGGTGGGCCCCAGGAAAGCAGTCTACAGCCCTTTCTGGTATGAACACACAAACACAAGGTGTATGTGCCGAACACTCGCCTTCACAATCAAACTGTATTATGTTATCAATCACATTGTACTTTCATGTTTGATATATGGCATGAAACACTTTTGAGAGCGTCGAAACACACACGCGCGCATACCTTTTTTCTTTAGTTTGGCAGAATAACGGGGTTGAGTTCCCCATTACTGCCCCATGCATGTGTTGTAAATAATGACTTGCATTAAACAGGTTGTGAATTAGTTACTTTTCCTTTGTAAAGGAAGCCGATAACACAAAGTACAATACGACTTCAATCTATGGCACGTAGCAGTCCCCTAAATAGACTGGTATCAATGGAGCAATGATTGGTTTATACAGATGTGTGGTACTTTATTATCCATTTTCTCAGAAGTTTTTGGATATCCAACTACCACAATCAATTTCTCTTTATTATTTTTTTTAAATCAGATTAACATGTTCTTACAGTGCTAGTGAACATATTTATTTTTTTATTGTATGCTAGGTTGTCAAAACGGAGGACATTCAACAATTCTTTGAAGAACTACAGTCCAGGAAGAGAAGGCGGGTAGCTGGGATGCAATATTACTGCAGCTAAATCACGCTGGTGCCTACATGATACCGTTGGGAACCAAACGTGTCACATAAATAGCTCAAACATGCCTCGCCTCTCCTCCATCTTTAACGTGCGCAATCTTCTTTTCCACCTGCCGTCCTCCATCCTGTTTGCGCGCAAGTAACTTAATGCTTCAAACATGGTTTCTGACCGCTGGTGTTCTTTGAAACAGATTATTCTGGTTTCTGCCATGAAAGGAGTGTAACCATATGTTTTAATGATGACACAATGTTAAGTCACACAGGTCTTTTAAAATAGCAACGTCTCATTTTTTCTACTACTTCTATACTCTTGATTTTCTTTCTCTCTTGTAGAGAAGTGTGTCTTGCTGCTGAGTTTTCTGTATAGGAAAGTGTTTGCAGCTAAGAATAGGCCTTGCTGCATCAGCTGGGTTAGGCTGCTTTATGCAGGACCACACATTATCCTGCTTTGCCATGAGGTCATATACCCAAATAAAGACCGGTTTCCTGTGCAAATATTTACATCCTTTGTACAGCTTTAAGTGTGTTGCACAGAGTCACGTGTAATGGTAAAACTGGTTAGAAACCAACTGTTATAAATCTTCTAAGAATAAATTAAACCAAATATGTAGTGCAGGAATGGCAAGATTCCCAGTTCCTGTTTGTACTTCTGGTTTTAAGATAACTGTTTCCTGTTACCATTGAAAATGACCAGTCTGAATAGGAAGGTTCTTAATTGGCCTCTACTTTTCTGGGTGTCGCACGATGCCATTCTGTTTTACAATATGAAGTTTGTGTTTTAAAAGTAAAATGACAGACTCGCCCTTTAATTGAGACTTCCTGTACAATGTGACATCGAGCCTACATATTTGAATTATTTTCCCGTTGTATACATATTCAAATTGCAGTGTTTATTGGAAAGCAAAATCAGATAATCAATTTAATGACTAATGCTGTTGCATGCAGGTTTTTAGAACCGATAGTACATAAGTTAGTATGTTAGTTAATCTTTAGCAAAGCTGAACATCTGTATATATGGCAATGTTTTATGATCTTTAGAATAAAAGTGAATTATGATAATTGCTTGCTTTGTATTTTAGAAGTGTATAATTAATGTAGCTCTAATGCTTCTGATTTAGGCAGCAAAGGACTTTCATAGTAAATAAGGCGCCTACAACTGCATCTCCATCCCACTTATTTCCTGCGTGAGTTATGGTGCACATGCCAGTATGGGTCATTAATGCCTATTCAAGTCACTGGCGGTGGAACAGGTGTGATAACCCATGACCCTGTTTCTTGTGCTGTATATGCAAGTCTGAAGCTGGGATTATGGTCCCTGCGTGGCCACGTGCGAACGAGCGTGCTGCCACCACTGCATGCACTTCTGCAGCCCAAGCAATTTGGCTGCAGGAGATTGGGGGCGTGGCAGAAGGATCACATAGCTGGTTCACCCTCATTGGCTGAACCAGCTCGTGCGCTGAGGTCACGCAACAGCCACATGAAAATACAACATTTGTTGTATTTTCAAAGTACTGCCGTGTCAATGCGCCTCTTCGCCGGCAGGCGCGCAGACACTGGGGTAACTTGCATAGCCCACTACAGAGTGCTTGCCAGGCGCAGGTGGCACCACAATCTCAGCCTTACAGTGACCATTAGGCTTACTGTGTGTAATACAGTTTTGATCTGGAGAGGGAGATCTTATGTTGTTACCTAGCAACCCTTAGGCCGAGCTTAGTTGTGTGGCGCCAAAACACATACCTTGTGCATCATCCACATAGTGAATGTTATGACCAGGCGGGATCCAGGAGAGACAAATTAATGTGGCTGTGGCCGCTGCGTGACATCAGCGTCACGTGAAGTAGTTCGGCCAACAATGGCAAACCGCTCGCATGTTATGGGCCACGCCCCCTGTTGCATCCCACCTGTTGCCTGAATAGAGTGCAGGATTTGTGCGAATGTCATGCGGTCGTAAGCACGCACGTCAGTGCACACTAAGCTCGGCTTTAGGCCGAGTCCCCAGTTTAAGCAGTGGCGAGCGCTGCAGGAATAAATTTGCCCCTCTAGTGCTGGGTCCAGTAGCTGTCTGCGCATCGCGATCCGGACATGCGCTTGCAATCACATGTTTGCAAAGAGAAGAATCTGGTGGTGACAGAGCGCTGGCCACATCCAGGTGACAGTACAGCCAATGAGGGCGAACCAGCTATGTGATGTCATAGCCACACCTTTCTTCCTCCTATCCCCCCCACGCTCTTATCTTTCCCCCTGCAGCTCAGCCACAGACCGTGGCTTTCACACATGCACGCACCGCCAGGCGCACGTACAGCAGCTGATACTGGGGCCGTAGCCTAAGATACTCAGACTATACCATGGCATCTGTCTGCCAGTAGCAAAGTATCGGATAAAGATCCCACTGGAACTTTGATCTTAAATAAATAAAAAGCAAGAAATGATCAGGGTATTTGCACTTTATTTTGACAGCTGATTTCTGTTTACAGCATCCTTCAGAGGCCTTGCTTTATCAGTTAGATGTATACATAGAAGTGATGATCATCTTTACGAGTCAAACAAACATTATTCCTTGTCTTTAAAGGTTCATACATTAATTATTTTTAACTTGGCTAGAACTGAGCGTCTGATTTGCAGAAGACGAAAAGAGTAAACAAATTCATGGTCACAGTCCCTCATCTCACAAGATACAGTATGTCCCGTGGGACCTATACATGTGCCTTTACTAAGTACTTGTGGGTGCAAAAAAAATATTACACACACACACACACTACAGAACTTATTTTGCTTGAGAGCTTAATGCTGTGAAAGCTTTTCTGAAGTTTGCAAGTAACGCTGAGAAGTTGTTTGTTTCTCTCACTTTCTTCTGAAATTCAGCCAAGCATTCCAATGGCGGATCACACTCTGTAACTAGAAAAGGGAGAGACGTCTCACACTGCAGATCTGGGGACCGTCCTCTCTTCAGGGCACACAATATTTTGCCATCTGCTAAGGGCAGGCCAGTTACATGCATATAAAAAGGCACAAACTATGGTAATTCACATGGGCTTTCAATAAAGTAAAAATATATTTAATAGAAAGGATTAAGATGGTCAGTGATAGTCACTTGCAGGCTGAGCTGTCATGCTACCTCCCTCTTTTAAGGTTTAAAAGAATACATGAAAGCATGAACTCCTTGGCACCAGAGGCTGGCGGTCCGTGTGCTGCTGCCCCAGTGATGACCAATGTGTTAAAAGTGACATTTAACATTTTTATTCTAAAAGATCCTGGTGGGAGGTGCAAGTAAATGGGCCAAATGATAGGTAGGCCATTAGAAATAATTATTTCATACAGCCCAAGTTAGCACAACTGGTGCATTACCACGTATCCCTAACGACCATTAATTCATAGCGTGAACTTTAAGAAATACCTTCATACTCTCCTTGTTGATTTATATAAAGAATGAATGTGTATGGCTCATCAAGGTCTTTGGGGTTAATGCATCTGAAGACAAACTGCAGCTTTTCACCTGTGGAAGGAAGGCAGGACATACACACTTACAATGTGCTACACCAGGGGAGCGCAAAGTGGGGGGCACGACCCTCAGGGGGGGCAGGAGATTTTGATGGGGGGGCACGGGCAGTTGCAGAGGCCCCACGCTCTTCCCCCAGGCATTTAAAGTAAATGCCGGGGGATCGCGTGAGGCCTCTGCAACTGTTTACTTACCGGGATTCAGCTGTCTGTGACGCGTCACCATGGCAACGCTGCATCGGCGCCATGTGACGTCACACTCTTAAAATGACGCTGCGGGTCACGTGACATTACATGACCAAGCAGCGTCATCTGACGCGGATGATATGGGGGGTGGGGGGGCGCGAGAGACGGGGCACAGCACTAAAAGTTTGCGCTCCCCTGTGCTACACTACAACATTACTATGCTACTCCAGGTCAACAATATCCAATGTAAACCAGAACAACAACAAGACATAGATTGCTATCCTAAGCCGCTTTGTGTATTGTGCTGTATTACTCTGCTATGGACAGGTGAGTTTGTTGATAAAAGGTAACTCCTTATGTGTTACTGCAGGGGTGCACAAACTTCCTGTGCTGTGCACCTCTCTCTTCCCCCCCCCCCCCCTTACCTCCAATGAAGCGTCAAATGATGCTGCGGGGTGTGACTTCACGTGATCCGCGGCGTCATTTGACGCCACGTCTCCATGGTAACGGCCATCATTTTACGCCGTGTAGACTGAAGCCGGTAAGTAAATTTACAGAGGCTACGCGCTCAGCGCGGAGCCTCTAACCACCGCGCCCTCCCCCACCCCCCAATAAAGTAGTGCCCCCCAGGTTACAGAATGCTAGATTATTCCATTCCTGCCTCCATTTATTTTATTCAACATTTTCCAATAGTGCTTACCGTGCAATTTTCGGATTTCTAGTCCAAAGCGCTCCTTGAATAGAGTTGCGGATTTCTGCAGCTCCGTCAGTCTGTCTTTATTGGCCTTTTTGTTAGCTAAAACAACTAAAATAGAAGTTTGCATTATATTACTCATGTAACAAATCACGTCACTTATTACCAGAATGGAGCAAACCGTCTTACTGTCACTTTTCCGTTTGACTTCTTCCTTTAACCCCCGGATGCACTCCATCAGGTCGGCCACCTGCGCCTCATTTTCCTTTAGTTTTGCAAGCTCTTGTAAGATATCCTCTTGTTTTTCTTCTATACGTTTGTTCTGCAAATTGATTTCTATATTGGTGAGAATACAGAGAAATGGACTGGTAAGAAAATATAAGACACACTACAGAATCTCAAAAAGGGCTAAATGCTTTCCCCAAATATCCATGTTACAGAGTGGTGTGTATGAGCATTGCTGCAGGTACATCGATAGCACACATAGGGGGAGATCCACAGTGCTCGGTTAAATCTGCCCTATTAACGCAACCTAAATAGGTAATGTTCGTTAGTTTCTCAGTTTAACGAGTATCTACAGAGGTAAATATATGCAAAACCAACGATCTTTAGTGATCTCATTAGCATATGCTTAACACCATGTGAAGTTAGCACTGCCTTGCGTTCTCGTCACATAACCGGGCGTTCAGCCTGTTTCACCAAAAGGTGTTACTCCCATGCAGACAGATTAATTAAACACCTAAAGCAAAACGAGACGACAGGAGAGGATAAGAGCCCCGAAAATAATATGATAGTTAAATGATACCTACCTGTGGCCTTACACTTACCCAGAGCCTGTAACAGGCCTATCTCAGGGTCTGGGTGGGAGTAATGCCACCATTGTGCTGACCTCACTAACGTCTCGTTAAATCCCTGCGTTACCTAGACCGGCGCTCTGGAGATTGGCGCTTTGCATATAATTAGTACTAACATCCGGAATAGTAACGCGCAGGCTTGTTACGGTTGAAAGCAGCAATAACACAGTTACCGAGCTTTGGAGACCCCCGTTAGCCGTTAACAGCTCCAACACACTTATTGGTTTACATTTGATTTCATACAGTGCTTCAACACGAGGCCTTACAACAGGAACAACCAAAATCTGCTGGGTAACATTTCCAAACGATTATGAAAGATAAAATGACAAACCGTTTCTGAACTCCAGGACTTTCTCAATCATTACTTCCCCTTCCCTGTATTTCTTGGACCAAGCGTCTGTGCAAAAATAAATAAAAGTGTATAGAATGCCAGTGCATCAGAAAAACAAGTCTTTGTAATGTAATAAACTGCAGTTGGAATTAACTCCTTTCAGTGTACTGAATGTACAATAACGTTGCCCTAATAGGGTTAGGGGACTAGTACCTAATGCCAACGGCACCATCAATAATTAGTACAGACAAAAGTCCCATTATAATAAGAGGAGAAAAACAGGGTACAGCGACCCATAAAGTAGACTCACTTTTATTTCTCCTGGAGTATCCAACAGTAGATGATTGATAGGTGTGCAATCTCCCAGGTAAGCAGCAGGAACAGGTAGAAAAAATGGCAGCGCACTGCCAGAAGGAACAGAAGGAGGCTCACGGTTTGCAAAAGCAAAAGTTATTTATTACATAAAAAAGATGGACCAAATGTCCCCCCTAAGCCACAGCACAGGTCCACCAACGCGTTTCGGGCAGTATGCCCTTTCTCAAGGTGTACATAACGCTATAAGAAGCCGAGATTTATACCCTGGCGCCGATCGCGCTATCGGGTGACGTCACGGACAGTCCAACCAATCGGCTGGTATCTCCTCATAGACGGATCCTGATTGGATAACAGGATCGCGTCATATCAACCAACTTTATTGAAACGGACACATCCCTCCCTTCAATGCAAGGGACATGAGCTTAAGGATGATGCCCTCTGATTGGTGCACTAAACCCTAGAACAAGTACAACTTTATTAAATGTAACATTAACAACTTATCTAATAGAAAACGTACGTGACGTCAGAAAAACGGCTTCCTCCCCTAGTGCAAAAAAAGCATAATAAACAAAAACGTTTTTTCAAAAGAGAAAAATAATAATAATAAATAATAATGATAAATAATATACAGAAAAATGAAAAACAAGGATTAAGATTAAAAAGTTATATTAATCAGATGTTTAGAAAAAATATATTAACTCCCAAAAGGAAGGTATTACCATAAAAAACAAAACATTTAGAAAATAGCACATTTGCACAACACAACACATACAAGGCAAAGAAGGCAAAAAGAGCATTTTGATATAAACTTTTCTCCTTCACAACACCTGAGCACACAAACCAACAATTGACCATGAATATAGAAAAAGGAAACCTTAATTCAATGTATCAAGATTTATATAATATTAAACCAATTATTAAGTACAAAATAAGAAATTCTTATTTTGTACTTAATAATTGGTTTAATATTATATAAATCTTTTAGCTGGTTTCATTCATGTTATGATATATATTTTGGAATCAGTATATGTTTAAGAAATTTGAGATCTTTGTATCACATTTAGCCTACCTTTATCACTGATCGAAATATAATGTTCTTATTTTTCTTCTTTAGACAACCTTGGTCTGCAGATAATTATACCTGGAACCATGTATAATTGATACATTAAATTAAAGTTTCCTTTTTCTATATTGATGGTCAATTGTTGGTTTGTGTGCTCAGGTGTTGTGAAGGAGAAAAGTTTATATCAAAATGCTCTTTTTGCCTTCTTTGCCTTGTATGTGTTGTGTTGTGCAAATGTGCTATTTTCTAAATGTTCTGTTTTTTATGGTAATACCTTCCTTTTGGGAGTTAATATATATCTTTTCTAAACATCTGATTAAGCACTTTTTAATCGTAATCCTTGTTTTTCTTTTTTCTGTATATTATTTATCATTATTATTTTTCTCTTGAAAAACGTTTTTGTTTATTATGCTTTTTTGCACTAGGGGAGGAAGCCGTTTTTCTGACGTCACGGATGTTTTCTATTAGATAAGTTGTTAATGTTACATTTAATAAAGTTGTACTTGTTCTAGGGTTTAGTGCACCAATCGGAGGGCATCATCCTTAAGCTCATGTCCCTTGCATTGAAGGGAGGGATGTGTCCGTTTCCATAAAGTTGGTTGATATGACGCGATCCTGTTATCCAATCAGGATCGTCTATGAGGAGATATCAGACGATTGGTTGGACTGTCCGTGACTTCACCCGATAGCGCGATCGGCGCCAGGGTATAAATCTCGGCTTCTTATAGCGTTATGTACACCTTGAGAAAGGGCATAGTGCCCGAAATGCGTTGGTGGACCTGTGCTGTGGCTTAGGGGGGACATTTGGTCCATCTTTTTTATGTAATAAATAACTTTTGCTTTTGCAAACCGTGAGCCTCCTCCTGTTCCTTCTGGCAGTGCACTGCCATTTTTTCTACTTGTTCCAAAAATAAATAAAAACCTAATTTACCGGGGAGCGTACACTGTGCGCTAGATCAGGGTGTACAACTCCAGTCCTCCAGAGCTACCAACAGGGCATGTTTTCAAAGAGTGAGCAACCTGTGCTGAAGCAGGGATATCCTGAAAACCCGACCTGTTGGTAGCTCTGGAGGACTGGAGTTGGCCAGCGCTGTGTTAGATAGAGACCGACTCGAACCTTCTAGTCACAGGTGATTAGACACACAGTGCCAGTATCTGGCGGCAGAAAAGGACTTAGCAACTTGCTGCGGGGCAGACACAAATACGTCCTTACCCGTTAATGTTTTTAAGGTCGCCTTGGAAGAATCCTTCAGACCTGTAGTCTGATTGGTGTAATCCTCACTGTTATTAATAAAACTGGTACGGAACTTCTCCATAAGCAGATATATGCCCTGCTCATCATCCTTTAAACTGGACATTGTGATACTGCAAAACAAGATCACTCAGCAATCACAATGGAAACCGGTCACAAAGTATTGAAAGCAGCGATACTACTTTCCAACGTTCTTTTCTTATTTGTATATGTAAAGCACGTGAACATGTATAATTCTACATTCTTACCTGGCAATCGTTTGGTGCTCCTGTTATAAATCTGTCAAAATGCTGATTGTGTGCCTAACATAATGGCTGCTTCAGTTAGTGTAACTCAGCAGCTACAATGAATCGTTATATTAAGAAGGTAACATTATCTATTGTTACAGTTTACAGCTCAAACAGCTGGGAACATTGGCAACAAATGATTACAAATAGGGAAGTGTTGCAAATATCTTGCACTGCTTGGGAGGTGGCTAAACCTGCTATAGAAATCACAGGGTGCTTTAAAACTCATTAAAATGGCATTAAGTGTTGAATAAAAAACACAGTAACTATTGTTTAATACTAATATATATACATATGCATATACATACACACACACATTTTAAATAGGGGTTAATGTATTAAAGCTGCCCACCAAAATATTAAGGGCAAACCATTGGAAAGTTTGTGGCTCTTCTCTGTAATTTATTAGCCAATAGTTGACGTTTCGGCCTCAATGCCTCTTGGTTTTGAGAAAGGCCCTTGAGGCCGAAACGTCAACTATTGGCTAATAAATTTTCTGTGCAGAAATCCGCAGTGCCCGGGTTTTTTCCTTTCATACATTGCAAGTCCCACACCATATGTTTCTTGGTGCTTTGATTTTTTTCCCTATCTAGTTTCCTGCTCTATTACCTAGGACTGGTTATCTTAGATAAATATCTGATAACTATGCCTGATAATATGTACAGATATACTGTATTAAGGGACACACAGGAATGTGTTATATATTATTACACACGCACGCTCTTACCTGATCCTTCCTCTCCCTCCTGTCAGCCAGAAGTTGACACGACTTCCGACGCCGACCAGAGCAGGGAGAGGAAGGATAGCAGTGACCTGGCGGCTGCTGCTGAGCTCGGGAGCCACCGGGTCACTGCTATGTGGGGCGCCGCCGGGCCCCAGCGCTCCCCCATGGTTGTTGCGGGTGCTCGTGGGTTGTTATTGAAGTGCTGAGTCCAGTTCTTCTTGTATTTCTCCCCTCCAATACCAACGCCAATATTAACTCCACAGACACTTTACATGCGACCCTTAAAGCTACGGCCCCTGTGCGCTCTGCTGCACAGATTACAGCCGTGATCTGCGGTCTGTAGGTGAGCTGTGGGATACGTAGGGGGGGCGCGGCCATGGCATGGCATGTCTGCCCTTCCGTTGGCTGCCCGCCAAGCACGTGACAAGAAAATTCTTGTCTTCCCTGTCAGCGCTTTGCGCACACACGGCCACTGCGGCCTGCCCCATAGAGTGCTGTGCTGTGTGGTGCGCACGCCGCAGCATGCGTTGCAGCGGCCACTGGGGACTTACCCTAAGATGTTACACAGTCTGCTGACCCCATCTGGCAGCTAAAGGGTTCACAGACAAAATACAAGTTTTATTTGTAGTCTCCTCCCTGCGTCACTCTCCCCATACTGCCGCCTCACTGCGTCACTCCCCCACTCCCTGCGTCACTCTCCCCGCACGGCCTCCTCCCTGCGTCACTCCCCCCGCACGGCCTCCTCACTGCGTCACTTCCCCCCGCACGGCCTCCTCACTGCGTCACTCTCCCCATACTGCCGCCTCACTGCGTCACTCCCCCACTCCCTGCGTCACTCTCCCCGCACGGCCTCCTCCCTGCGTCACTCCCCCCGCACGGCCTCCTCACTGCGTCACTTCCCCCCGCACGGCCTCCTCACTGCGTCACTCTCCCCATACTGCCGCCTCACTGCGTCACTCCCCCACTCCCTGCGCCACTCTCCCCGCACGGCCTGCTCCCTGCGTCACCGTGCCGCATGGCCTCCTCCCTGCGTCACTCCCCCCGCATGGCCTCCTCCCTGCGTCACTCCCCCGCACGGCCTCCTCCCTGCGTCATTTTTTTCCTTGACGTCGTTTGTCAAATTAAAATTTTCTTCTTTGAGTTTTACGTTTTTTCTTTGTACTCTTAAATGTTCTATTTTTTCAGTCTCTGTATTCTTCAGGGCTTCTTTGCAGTCCTCCTTCCATTTACGCACATCTGCTTTGAGAATGACACTCTCCTGGCGTGAGACTTCCTTCTCTAGGTTGAGGGTCTGAAGCTCCTTCTGAGAGACTTTGAGATCTGTCTTAAGATTGACAATCATTTCTTTAGATATGTCCAGCTCCTCAGTGAGACTGTAAAATTTTGTTATTTTGGCTATGGCATTTTAGTGGCAATTGTCCTCACTCAATGCAGTGAGCAATTGCTTCCCTGTAAAGGTTGACTGAACCATCACTGTAGATAGGTATTGATACCTTATATACTATCCCTGGCCTAGTGTGCACTCAATGAGGATCTTTTGAGTGGGTCTCTATACCCACTTTTATATGTTTGTCGCTTGTCTACACTATCCTCCTCTGCACCGGCAGGGAATATAGAATTATCTGAGCATTAGAATAATTGTCCAGGTGAGCGGTGAATCAACAAGTTATGTACACTGAAGCAGAGATATCCTTAAATTCTGACCTGTTGGGGAGTCTTGAGGACTGGAGTTGAGAACCCTGCCCTAAAATATCAACTGTTTGTCCAAATAAAAAGGTAACTAATAATAATAATAACAACTTTATTTCATATACTGTTTTTCTCCCAATGGGGCTCAAAGCGCGTTGCAGTTACAGTATAGCACACGGTTGCCACCACTCTGGGTTTCACCCAGAGACTACGGGTTTACCTGGTAAATCTCTGTGTGGCGGCGGAGGCTTCTCCCAGCATCTCCCCCTGCAAATCTCGTCGACATGGCTGCGCGATGTCAAATGGTGCCACATTGCCATGACAACAGGACGCTACCTGTCATTAGTGTAACGCGACACTCGTTGCCATGACAGCGAAGCGCTCCGTGACTTCACGGCGTTACGTGGTCACGTCATGACAACGTGGCGTCATGTGATACCTCAGTGCCTTAAGGCATTTTGTTGTCATGGCAATGTAGCACCATCTGGACATACTTGAAAACGAGAGGTAACTCTCAATGTATTACTTCCTAGTAAAATATATATATTTTTTATTTTATAAAATTTGACGGGCTTTGCAGGGGAGGATGCCGAGAGACGCCGCTGCCGGAGGTAAGAGAAATAAAGATAAATGTAAAAAATGTTATCTCCGGGTTAGGCTTCAATAGGTTAAACCCCGGGTACGCAGCATATTACAGGCACAGTCCCTGCCCCCAGGGATTACACTCTATGTGTTTGGTGCCTAATACTGAAGTACGCATTTACTGCACAGATATAAACCCCAGTGTAGATATAATACACATTGCAATATATACTGCACACAGATAATCAGTTTCATGCACTGAGAATTGCTGAGCACAGCAGCTCTGCGCCTGGGACTGGCGTTACCATGGAAACACTGCGTCAGAATGCCGGCCCCGGAAGTGCTGCTGTATCTGCCACCTCCCCTCCCTCCCCACTTCCGCCCACCGGCCCCGGAAGTGCTGCTGTGCCTGACGCCTCCCATCCCTCCGTACTTCCGCCCGCCGGCCCCAGAAGTGCTGCTGTGCCTGACGCTTCCCATCCCTCCCTACTTCCGCCCGCCGGCCCCGAAAGTGCTGCTGTGTCTGACACCTCCCATCCCTCCCTACTTCCGCCCGCCGACCCCGGAAGTGCTGCTGTGTCTGACACCTCCCATCCCTCCCTACTTCCGCCCGCCGACCCCGGAAGTGCTGCTGTACCTGACGCCTCCCCCCCCTCCCCACTTCCGCCCGCCGGCCCCGGAAGTGACTAGTCTTTCGGACCTAGCTGATGGCGGCACGCGGGCAGGGTGAGAAGCGGCGCGCGGAGGAGGCGGTGGCGGGCGGGGAGGAGGCCGTGCTGTCCCTGGTGGATGTGCTGGAGCAGGATGAGGCGCTGGAGGACGAGGCCTGCGCGGTGCTGGGCGGAAGTGACGCGGAGAAGTGTTCCTACCCCGAGGTACCGAGACCTTTCCCCTCCCTTATCCGTGACCTCCCACCCTCATCTGTGACACCCCCTCCCTCTATCATTGACCTCCCCGCGTATCCCTAACCCCCCCCCCTATCCGTGACCTCCGAGCTGACACACCCCATATGAGACACAGATCTTCTGTCGGGAGTCTGCACGGATGAGATGAATGCCGCTGGGTAACTGCTTCCATGTCTGGCGTGTACACATGTCATGCCTGCTTTGTCTTTGCAGGGTTATGTGAAGAGACAAGCATTGTATGCCTGTAATACGTGTACACCTAACAAGGAGGGGCCCGCTGGGATCTGCTTAGCATGTACTTACAAGTGCCACGAAGGGCACGATTTGTTTGAGCTTTATACAAAGAGGTAATGACCATTATCAAATATCTGATTCTTAAAAAAAACATGATTATGTGCTGTGATTACTGGTTTGGGAGTAAAAATCACTATTTTGTTTTATCAGGAACTTTCGCTGTGATTGTGGGAATGGCAAGTTTAAACATCTGGAGTGCAAGTTGTTCCCCGTAGGTATATAATCACACACTTTGTGTACTCTGTGTACTCACTCTGTGAGTGAGCAATTCACAAGCTGATGGTTCTCCTGTAGGGTCAAGATATTTGATAAAAGGGTTAGAAACATATCATGTCTTATTTAGCAAAATAGTCAATTGTTGAAATAGGATTTTGAATCTCTAATAATAAACATTGATTGCAGAGTGAATGTTTGTTTTTTGATGTATTTCTATGTGTAGTTTTTAACGTTTCTTCTAATATTTTTTTTAGGAAAAGGAGAACTTTAATGCTGTTAACAAATACAACGCAAACTTCTTTGGCCTGTACTGCACCTGCAAGAGACCTTATCCTGATCCAGAAGATGAGGTGAGAAGAGAATTCTGTGTTGCCAGGAGTGTATTGCTTCCCTTCAATCTCTGCCACACCTTTTCCCTTGCTTTATGCAGCAGTGGTCGGTCACTGATAAGATGCTGCTTTCATATGTTCTATTATCACTCTCCTTTGCTGCAAAATGAATTATCACTACATTAGCACTTCCATTAGAGACATTATTTGCGCCTAACAATTTGTCAGAATTGTCTTGAATGTCTGTCATGCAATTTTCTCAGAAAACACAGACTAATGTTATTTTGTAATCCTGTTTAGACTCCAGATGAGATGATCCAGTGTGTAGTTTGTGAAGATTGGTTCCATGGAAGGGTACGTATCCTTGCTTTTCATTAGCACTTATCCCTAAATTGTAAGCTCTGGGAAACACAGACCTTTTTACCTGTTGTGATGTACTGCATGTTACTGTCTGATATCACGCCGCTCTGGAAACTTTCTGGCTCTTTATAAGTAAATTATTGGACGTTCGAGCCAATACTCTGTACTAAACCTGGTCAGTACTTGTCTTTGCTATCACGTTTCTATGAAATGTGGTCCATTTTTTATAGCACTGATGGAAAAATGTATCACAATGTCATATGTTGTAGTGTATTGCCTGGATTCACTAAGCTTCGATAGCGCACTATAACTGCGTTTATTGCCATTGACTTGAATGTCAGTTAGTGCAGGATTGCAGCGGGAAACTCTGTTGAAGCTTGGAGAATCTCCTCATGAGATTCATTATTTAGCCCTGGCGTTGTTTGCAAACTCAAATATATAAGAGCAAACACGGGTTCTTAGATAGTGATATTGCCTGTATAGCATATAGAGTATGATGATACCCACAAGAGTCAGAGATGCTCTGCAAGGGGGAGGGCCTGAGCAGGCTTTTTATACACATTAATTTCCTTTGTTTAACAAAGGTTACTAGGTAGAATATAATAATTACTCCCTATTCTACGCCTATCATCTTACAGATCATTAAAAGCTGGTTAAAACTGGATTAAAACAGCTCTCTGTGGGAACCAGGTACTTCTCTATACCAGGAATGTAGGCGTTAAGATACAGGCACGGTCGCAAATCTACTGTCGAGCGTAACTCATTTATACCACACACACATTCTTACACAAAATGGACACTAACGACATAACAGAACCGACAAAATGGAAACAGAATATCAACAACAATTCTTCTCCACAGAGCCCCCCAGTCCATTTAGGTAATACATCATTCATTTCAACAGCCCTTTGTTTTCCGAGCACACACAGCTCTAACTTCAGGTGAAAAAAACACAAGAAAAGCGCAAAACGCAAATGGTGAAGTATGTCATGTACAATTGTATTCGTGATAAGGAGGTAAGTATTAAGCGTACATCAATATAAAACAATATGAGCATTCATGTGCAATAATGCACAGAGTTACCACACTGCAGTCATCTGGGTGGAAGGTGCGACCCAATGGTACAGCAACTGTCGTTAGCGCGACGTCATCGGTGTCTCTCACCGCCCGGATGTCCTCGCGATCAGCAGCTGCAGTCCTTGAGCTGATGGAATCACCCCACCGACCGAGGCGTCTGTGTAGGTTGAAGCTCTGCGTGCAGACCGCAAATGCGGAAGTCCGTAAGCCAGCAGCGCACGTCTGTGTCAAGGCACTCACTCCGAATCCGGAGTGCCTTCACCATTTGCGTTTTGCGCTTTTCTTGTGTTTTTTTCTTCTAGTTTGTGTGAGTGCTGAGCCACTCTTTGATTTAGCAGCACACGCCACAACCAACGGACTGTATGGTTTGAATTATACGTTCAGAGTAGAGTAATACCTGTATCAATTTTGTTTTATTTAACATACTATACAAGGGTGATTTATATGGTGCACTATAATATAATACATAGTGATTCTCATTTTTTAAGGTGTTTTTTGGGTTGCGCACATATTTCTTCATTGTTTATTCACTAACTTCAGGTGCAGCCGGAAACAAAAATGAAGTTTTACTTCTGCGTATATATATTTTGCACTTGTCAGGTCTCACTAACTTGGCTCCTTTCTCCGTCTCACTATGTACAGGGATTACTGGTGTATATTATCTGCTCTGTGTACATGCCCAATATGAATAAAATCTTGTATCCTCTCATTATAGCACCTCGGTGCAGTTCCCCCTGAACACCTAGAGTATCAGGAGATGGTATGCCAAGTCTGCATGAAGCACTGCCCCTTCCTCTGGGCCTACGCTGCACAGCTAGCGGGTAAGTCGTACCCTGCATTATACCCCCATGCCCTGGTAGGTACCATGCATTATACCCCCATGCCCTCCTTGTTACCCTGCATTAGACCCCCATGCCCTGCTTGGCACCCTGCATGAGACCCCCATGCCCTGCCTGGCACCCTGCATTAGACCCCCATGCCCTGCTTGGCACCCTGCATTAGACCCCCATGCCCTGCCTGGCACCCTGCATGAGACCCCCATGCCCTGCTGCGCACCCTGATGGCGACCCATGCCTGCGGCACCCGACTTAGACCCACATTGACACTCTTGGCACCTGCATTAGACCCCCTTGACCTGCCTTTGCACCTGCATGGACCACACATAAATCGCCCTGCTATGGCCACAGCTGCATGAAGACCCCATGCCTGCTTGGCACACCCTGCATAGAGACCCCCATGCCCCTTGCCTGGCCCCGTGCAGTATGCCCCCATGCCCTGCATGGCACCTGTTGCATTAGACCCCAATGCCCTGCCTGCACCGCTGCCGTAGACCCCATGCCATGCTTGGACCCCCTTGCATGAGACCCCAAATGCCCTGCGCACCCTGCATTAGAACCCCCAGGCCCCTGGCACCTGCATTGCGCCCCCATGCGCCTGGAGCTAGACCCCATGCCCTGCTTGGCACCGCATGAGACCCCCATGCCCTGCCTGGCACCTGCATTTTTAGACCCAGCGCTTGGCACCTCATGATTTGCGCACCCTGCATATGGACCCCCATGCTGGGCACCCTAGGACCCATGCTGTTAGGCACCCATGCATGAGACCCCATGCCTGCTGGCACCCATGCAATAGACCCCTTGCCGACTGCCTGGACAACCTGCATTAGAGCCCCTCCTCTGCACCCTGCAGAACCCCATGCCTTGGCACCCTGAATTAGCACCCATGACTCCTGTATCTGATATTACCCAGGCCCACAACATCTGCATAGACACCACATGCCTGCCTGCACCATCGCACTCTAGATACCCCCCATGCCCGTCTGGACCACCCTGGAAGTAGACGACCCCATTGCCCTGCGCTGGCACCCTAGCAATTAGACCAGCCTCACCTGGGTAGCCCCTGCCAGTGGCACACCCTGATTAGAACCCCCCAGGCCATGGGTGTGGCAACCTGATGACGAAAATAATTGCGAAGAAAGCATAGAAAAACCCGGAATACAATGCCCCTGAGCGAAACGTGCATTAGAGACCGGTGACGCCTGCTTAGACCGCATTAGAACCCATGCACCTTGGCTATCCTCGAATAGAGACCCCTGCCGAGGCGCACCGCACTCCCCACAGCCTCCTGACATGCCATTTGCCTGGCACCCTGACATTAGACCCCCATGCCTGCCTAGGCACCCTTGCATTAGACCCCCATGCCGTGCTGGCACCCTGACATTAGACCCCCATTGCCCGTGAAAGCTGAGAACACCCATATTAGACCTCCCATGACCCTGCTTGCGAACCCCTGCATTAGACCAGCCATGCCTGGCACACCCTGCATTAGACCCCCACCCTGCCGCACCCTGCCTAGCCCTGCCATGCTTGGCACCGGCCATTAGACCCCCATGCCCTGCTCGGCACCTGCATTAGACCCCCATGCCTGCCTGGCACCCCTGCCATTGGACCACAGCAGACTGACCCCATGATTAGACCCGCACGCCGCCTGGCACCCCTCCTGCCATTAGACCCCCATGCACTTGCCTGGCACCTGCATCTAGCCCCATGCCTGCATGGACACTCCTGAATATTAGACCCCCATGCCCTGACTTGGCACCCTGCATAGACACCCTGACCTGCTGGCACTCTGCATAGGACCCCATGCCTGCATTGCAACTGACATGACCCCATGCCATGCTAGGCCACCCTGCACTGCGAGACCCCATGCCCTGCCTGGCACCCCTGCATTAGAACCATGCCCATGCCTGGCACCCTGCAATTAGACCCATGCCCTGCTTGGCACCCTGCTTATTAGACCCCATGCCCGCCTGGCCACCCTGCAGTAGACCCCCATGCCCTCTGGCACCCTGCATTGACCCCATGCCCTGCTTGGCACCCTGCAATTAGACCCCCATGCCTGCCTGGCCACCATGGCATTAGACCCCAAGTCTGCATGGCACCCTGCATTAGACCCCCCATGTCCTGCCTGGCACCTGCATTGAGTATGTTAGCCAGTGAGAGCCGGTGTTGGTGGTATCCGGGCATATACACATTCCTTTTTAATGTTACAATTTCACAGGGTGATCCAGTATTTATTTGGCGAAGAAGATGCACAAAACAACTCATTGTTACGATTACGTGGTGGTGTGTCTAGATAAACCAATAATTCTCACATTTATTAGAGGGGACAGTGTTTCTCTGTTAGTTAATGTCTTCTTTGTGACTGGCTTGTTATGGATGTCTAGTTTCTACTGTGACTAAATCACCCCTGCTGAATCGGACCATGAAGATATAAAGGTGGAAGGACACTGGCAGTAGAAAGAGCACGTTCAGGAATGGGTCAAATGGCAAGATGAAGAAAATACTATTCAACAGTACACAAAGCATCAGCAAGTACAAGAAGAGAAGGACAAGCACATGGTCCATCCAAGTGCCGAGAACTGCCTCAGGTAACATCAGATTTAATGGAAGTCACAGGACCTATATCATTAGATTTTAGGAGTGTGAATGGGTTTTCACAGTGTTCAATAACTATTGGGTACTTATTTAAAATCGTTTTATCAAACTGGATCCCTACATTGTGATACATTCGGACAACCTGTAGAGAAATGGCTGCTGTTCTGATAGCACCTCCAAATAAATAAAAAAAAATTCAGTCTTAATTTTACTTCAAATTGTTAGTTAATAAGTTGCCGGTTAGAAAAAAATAAAAAAATGAATTAGCGGTCACCCGTCTAATATAATTCCGCATAGAGGTTCTATCCTGCCACTATACCGCAAGATGCCTACAACATAACAAAAAACAAACTGGATCGGCACTCAAATCTGAGAGAAATAAGGGCTAGTCCTCGTTTGCTTTGGTCTCGCGTGTAATGGCGCCCACGCCAAGAGACACTCACCAGGAGAAAAGGGTCCACGGGATATTTAAACCACGCTGAATGGACCTTTATGATTTAAAGCCTGACGAAAGGGCAGGGGGCTGAAACGTTGCAGTATTTTGCACACAGAACAGTTGTGTCTAACATTTCCTCTGCCGTGTTGTGCTGAGACTTTCTGTATGCTGCTGTTTTTGAGCATTAAAGACGAACTTTGTGAGACCAAAAGCCAAATGTAAATCCTTCATTTTCTTTGATTTTAGTTTGATGCTGATCCAGTTTGAATTTTGTTAAGCCTTGATAAGTGGGCCTAAGGTCGTGTTATACATTAGCCCACAGCCTGGTGTATACAAACAAATGTTTTGAGCCAATGCCGCCTACCTCTTTCAGGCAAAAGTGAAGGAATCTTCCTTGATGTGTTTAGAAATGTACAAAGGAGACAATTCCAATGGGGTGGCTGGTGGTGAGCGCGCAATCCTGGCACTGCGTGCAAGCTTCAGGAGATAATAAAAGGCATGAAGGACACAGGACGGACACTGCCACGTACTGGCAGAGCAACTGGCGCACGCAAACTATGCAACTGCGGGGATGGTATGGTATGTATATATCAACCTAATCTAGAATTTCAATGGTAACTACTGTTGAAACTGCCAATTGTTCTATGATTCAAAAAGCTTGGATTCTGCCAATTTGATTTGAATGAAAATAAGTGAACTAGGGAATGGTAATTTCCAAGTTAAAGGCATAGTCCGTCTGCAAACGGATATATGGTACTTGTAGAAGTTGTCAGCAAGCATCTGAACATGCAAAAATGACATGTAATGCAGGTATAGGAAGTGGGCCCAAAACAATTGGTGATTGAATGTTCTGTGAAAACTAGTTCTTCCTTCTATGATAGAAAATGTATGCAGATCTGGAGGTGGTCTTCCGGAGAGGACGAACGTGAACCAGTTCAGCGCTTATGAAAATAAGGCAAAAATGACGAGGATAGAGAAAGAAAGACCCCCTGATGGCCGCCTCAGCCAGCATGAACCGTGCGTGCAGCAGGTGGAGCTAATCAGTGGTAAGAGCGCGGCAGTGATCCGGATTTAGGACTGGTGAAAGCCATTAATCCCAGACACGAATGTGCTGAACTGGGGTGGAAAAATAGCGCCCTTCAGTTTTGGGAGCACCCATAATTTTTGAATCCTATATTTGAACAAAGCTAATAAAGCTACATTGGACGGCCTTGCATGCTTTAAAATTGATTTCTCTAAAAATCTGATTGGTAATTCAGTTAATTGTGAATACATTCTGAAGTATACATGATCTCCTTAGGAAAGTGATTGGCCCGTCTTTTCAGCATACAATGACTGAAGCAGAGCTAAAGGATTATCCTAAAAAAGGTTTGTGGCAGATGAAGAAGGTCGAGGTGACAGATTATTGGTGGCTCACGTATATGCCTAATGTCTTGCCTTCCCAGTTTAACTTCATGCTAAAGAAAGTTTTATAGATGTTCTTGATTCCCATTGATTTAGGTCCCCTGCTATCAGAGTTAAAGCCAGTGGGGGCACTGACAGCGGGGATGACAGGAGGCTATAGTATTTAGAGAGATCTCTATCTCCACAGGAGTAACACACACCATTGCGTACGTGGAGATGGATACGGTTCCTGACTAGGAAACATTCCAACCTGCTGAAGTGAACAAACTTATTTCATGGCCTGTGCCACCCAAAAAAAATGTCAGACGTGATAAACCTGAAAATTGCAGCCCCAAAAATAACGCGAAGGACTGCCACATGGCAAGCAGCGTTACACACAAACATACACCAGCAACATACAGGCCATACCGCAGTTAAGTCACTCGCGAGGTAAGGAAATATCGCCCAATAGGCCCAAACGGCGACGCGCATGGCGCCTACGTGTCAGGCACGTCCTGAAAACAGCAAGAAGTACTGACTCCTTACCTGTACTGACAACTGCGTGCGCAAGCGGGTGAGACTACTAGTCTCCTACAAAATGCGGTTATTAACATCAGTTATGAACTTACTGACAGCCTCCTGCAGTACGAGTACATGCACGATAAGAAGGGAAAAGGTAGTGCATTCACTTTAAGTACATTTTTCGCATTGTAATACATTCTCGTGACCCCAATGCGTACGTTCAATGCGGAGTGATATACATGACAAACACACGAGCACACCCCTTACCTCCCCCTCCGAGGAGCAAGTACTATTCGCACACTGGGTAACGTGGCGCCTCAGCTCTCCTCCCCCCCACCTCCCCCCGTGATGGGTGAGATGCGGTGCGGAGAGACGGGCTGAGGTGAGATGCGGGGGGGGGGGGGGGGGGGGGAGAGGTATGTGGAGTGTGAGAGAGGGTGGCCCCAGAAAGCAGTAGTACAGCCCTTTCTGGTAGTATGAACACACAACAAAAGGTTGTATGGGCCGAACCACTCGCCATTCACAATCAAACGTATTATGTATACCATCATCATTGTAGCTTTGCATTGTAGATAGTGGCATGAAAACATCTTTGAGAGGTCGAAAACACACACGCGGCGCCTACCTTTTTCTTTAGTTTGGCAGAAGAATAACGGGGTTGGCTTGCACCATTACTGCCCCATGCATTGTGTTGTAATAATGACTTGCATTAAACGGTTGGCAATTAGTTAACTTTTCCTTGAAAGGAAGCCGATAACACCAAAGTACACTACGACTTCATCTCTGGCACGTAGCAGTCCCTAAATAGAATGGGTATCAATGGGCAATGATTGGTTTATACAGATGTGTGGTACTTTATATCACATTTTTCAGAAGTTTTGGGATATCCAACTACACAATCAATTTCTCTTTATTATTTTTTTATTAAATCAGATACAGTTCGTACAGTGCTAGGAACATATTTATTTTTTTTGATGCTGGTGTGCAAAACGGAGCGGACATCAAAAATTCTTTGGAAGAGACTACAGTCCAGGAGAAGGCGGGTAGCTGGCGATGCAATTATACTGCCAGCTAAATCACGCGTGGTGACTACATGATACCTGTGCGGAACCAACGCTGTCACATAAATAGCTACAAACATGCCTCGCATCCTCCTCCATCTTTCACTGGCGCCAATCTTCTTTTCCACTGCAGGTCCCTCCATCCTGTTGTGACGCGCAAGCTACTATAGCTTCAAACAATGGTTTCCTGACCGCTGGTTTCTTTGAAACAGATTATTCTGGCTCTTCTGCCATTGAAACGGAGTGTAACCAATGTCTTAATGATGACAAGTGCGTACGAAGTCACACAGGTCTTTTAAAATAACAACCGGTCTCATTTTTAACTACTTCTATACGCTGATTTCTCTTTCTCTCTCTGTAGAGAAGGTACTTGTGCCGAGTTTCTGTATACTATAGGCAAAGTGTTTGGCAGCTAAGAATAGGATGTCCTTGCGCTGCATCCAGACTGGGTTAGGCTGCACTTTATGCCAGGGACACAATTAGCCTTGCTTTGTGCAGGGTCACTATACCCAAATATACAAGACCGGGTTCCTGTGCCAAAGATACACTCTATTTGTACAGCCATTTAAGTGGATGCACCAGAGTCAGTGTATGGTTTAATAAGGGTAGAAAACAATTTATAAATCTTCTATAAGAATAAATTAAAACAGAAAATGAGTGCCAGGAATGGCAAGTCCCATAGTTCCTGTTTGTGTACTTCAGGGTTTTTAAGATAAGCGTTTAAGTTTACCCATTTTGAAAAATGACGCAGTCTGAATAGGAAGGTTCTTATTATGGCCTACTTTTTATGGGTGTTCGCCGATGCATTCTTTCAAATTGAATGTTTGTTGTTTAAAAGTAAATGACGACTAGCCCTTTAATTGAGGATTCTGTACAAATGTGAAGATCGAGCCGACATTATTGAATCTATTTTCCGTTGCTTTATACATATTCAAATTGCAGTTGTTAGTGTGGAAAGCAAAAATCAGATATCATAAATCTTATAATGCTGTGCATGCAGGTTTAGAAACGACTGTACAAATAAGTAGTACGTATGTAGTTAATTCTTTAGCCAAAGCGAGACATCTGTTACTATGGCACATGGTTTATGGATCTTTCAGAATAAAAGTGAATTATGATAATTGCTGCTTGTATTTAGAAGGTATAATTAATGTAGCAGTCTTAATTCTGTTGGCTTTAGGCACGCAGTAAGAGACTTTCTAGTAAAATAAGGCGACTACAAACTAGCCGATCTCCATCCCACTTCTTTCTGCGTGATTATGGTTGACAACCTGGCCTAGTTAGTGGTTCATAATGCCTATTCAAGTCTACTGGCGGATTTGGTGTATTGTTGGAACACGGTTGTGATTAACCGAGAACCCCTGTTCTTGGCCTGGTATGCAAGTCTTGAAGCTGGAGATTATGGTCAACTGCTGTGGCTCGGCCGGTAGCGAACGATGCGTGCCTGCCCACCAGCGCATGCACTTCTGCCCCGACCGAGCCAATTTGGCTTCAGGAGGATTGGAGGGCGATGCGCGAGAAGGATCACATAGTGTGTCAACCCTCATCTGGCACTGAACCAGCTCGTGCGCTGAGGTCACGCACAGCCACATGAAAATACAACTTTTTGTTGTATTTCAAGGTACTGCCGTTTGTCAATGCGCAATCGTCGCCATGCAGCAGCCGCAGACACTGGGTAACTGCATAGCCCATACAGAGTTGCTTGCCATGCGCAGGTAGGGACACCACATACTCAGCTTACAGTGACCATAGGCTTACGTGGTGTATACATAGTTGTCGATCTGGAGAGGGGTCTGATGTTGATACCTAGCAAACCCTTAGTCCGAGCTAGTTGTGCTGGCGACCAAAAACCATACTTGTAGCATCATCCAAATAGTGAATGTTATTGAACAGGCGGGATCCAGGGAGAGACAAAATTAATGTGGCTGTGGCCGCAGCGTGACTCATCAGCCGTCACGTAAGTATAGTCGGCCAACAATTGGCAAACCTCGCTTCACATGTATGCGGCGCCCCAGTCTGTATCCACCCACTGTTGCCGGAATGATAGACGGACAGAGATTTCGTCTATGCGAATGTCAGTTTGCGGTCGTTAAGGGCATCGCACGTTCCGTGCCAACACTAAGTCGGCTTTAGGCACGAGAGTCCCCAAGTTTAACCAGTGGGCCGACGCGCTGCAGGAATAAATTTCCGCCCCTTAGTGTTGGGTCCATAGTAGCTGTCTCTGCGGCATCGCCCCGATCCGCGACACTGCGCTTGCATCACCTGTTGACAAGAGAAGAATCTGAGGTGGTGCCACAGAGCGCTGGCCACTCCAGGGTTGACAGTACAGCCAATCGAGGGCGAACCAGCTCTGTGATGTCATAGCCACACCTTCATTCTCCTATCCCTCCCACACGCCTAGATCTTCCCCCTGCCTAGCTCAGCCACAGACGTTGGCTTTCACACGATAGGACACGCCCGCCAGGGGACGATCAGCAGCTGACGGGAATCTCGGGCCGTACCCTAATCAGCATAAATAACAGACTTACACATGGGCATCTGGTCTCATAGCAGTAGCAAATGTTCAGATTAAAAGACTCCCAACTCGGAACATTTATTCTTAAATAAATAAAAGGCCAAGAGAAAGTGATCAGGGTATTTGCACTTTATTTTGACAGCTGATACTTGAGTGTCCAGCATTCAGGTCGGAGCCTTGCTTTATCCAGTTAGGATGATACTAGAGTGATGATCATCTTCTGACGAGTCAAACACACAATTCCTGTTAAAGTTCATACATTAATATTTAACGTGGCTAGATGAGCCGTCGGATTTGCAGGAGAAGACGAAAGAGAATAAATTCATGGCTCACCACGTCCCTCATCGGTCACAGAATTATCATGTATTGTCCCGTGTGGAACCTAGACATGCCCTGCCTTTACTAAGTATGTGGCGTGCCAAAAAAAAATTGACATCAAACACTAGCACACTACAGAACTATTTTGCTTGAGAGCTTAATGCTGATGAAAGCCTTTCTGAAAGTTGCCAAGTTAACGTGAGAAGTTGTGTTTCTCTCACTTTCTCTGAAATTCACCAAGCACTTCCAAATGCGGATCACACTCTGTAACTTAGAACGGGAAGGAGAGACTGTCTCACACTTGACCAGAATTGCCGGGACCGTCCTCTCTGCAGGGCAAACCAATAATTTTAGCCAATTTCTGCTAAGGGGCAGGCCAGTACAGCCATATAAAAAGCCGACAAAACTATGTAATTCACAGGCTTCAAAAAGTAAAAATATATTTATAGGAAAGGATTATGAGGTCGCATGATGTCACTGTGCCGAGCTGACCGTGTCACTGCAGACCTCCCTCTTTTAAGGTTTTAAAAGAATACATGAAAGCTGAACCTCACTGGCCAACCAGAGGCTGGACGTGTCCGTGTGTGCTGCTGCGGCCCGCAGTGATGCCAAGGTTTAAGAAGAGGACATTTAACATTTTATTCTAAAGAATCCTGGTGGGGCGGTTGAAGGTAAATGGGCCTAATGAAGGTAGGCCATTAGAAATAATTATTTCATAAGCCCAAGTTAGCTACAAACTGGCATTACCACGTATCCCTAACGACCATAATCCTAGCTCGTGAAACTTAAGAAATACCTTCATTCTCCTTGTTGATTTATATAAAGAATGAAGTGTTGGCCGTAGCCAGTCAGTCTTTGGGGTTAATGCATCTGAAGACAAACTGAGACTTTCACCTGGAAGGAAGGGCAGGACATACACACAATACCTGTCGCTACACCACGGGGAGCCAAGTGGGAGGGCACGACCTCAGGGGGGGCAGGAGAGATTTGATGGGGGGGCAACGGGCAGTCTGCCAGAGGCCCCACGCTCGTTCCCCCAGGCATTTTAAAGTAAATGCCGGGATCGACGTGAGGCCTCATGACAATGTTACTTACCGGGGATTCAGCTCTCATGACGCGTCACCATGGCAACGTTCACTGCATCGTGCCATCGCGCATGTGGACGATCACACTCTAAAATGACGCTGGCGGCGTCAAGTGACATTAATTGACCAAGCAGCGTCATCTGCACGCGGATGATATGGGGGGTGGAGGGGGGCGAGGAGGAGGGGCACAGACCACTAAAAGTTTGCGGCTCCCCTGTGCTACACTACACATACTATGCCTTACTACCAGGTCAACAATATCCAATGTTCCCTAAACCAGAACAACAACCAAGAACATAGTATGCTGACTCTAAGCCGCTTTGTGGATTCGCCGTATTTATCTTCTACATGACGACAGGTGAGTTGTGATAAAGTAACTTCCTTATGGCGTTACTGCGCAGGGGTGCACAAAGAAATTACATGTGCTGTGCAAACTCTCTCTTCCCCACGCCCCACCCACACCCACCCCCCCACCTTACCTCCAAATTGCAAGCGTCAAATGATGCTGCGGGGGTGACTTCACGTGATCCGCGAGGGTCATTTGACGCAACGTCCTCCATGGTAACGGCCATCATTTTACGCCGCTGTTAGACTGAAGCGGGTAAGTGAAATTTACAGAGGCTACAGCTCAGGCGGAGCCTCATAACCCGCGCACCTCCCACCCCCCACAATAAAGTAGTGCCCACCAGGTTACAGAATGAACTAGATTATCATTCCCCCCCCCCCCCCCTGCCTCCATTTATTTTATTCAACATTTTCCAATAGGCTTACCGTGCAATTTTCGGATTTCTAGTCCAAAGCAGACTCCTTGAATAGAGTTGCGGATTTCTGCAGCTCCGTCAGTATGTCTTTATGGCCTTTTTGTAGCTAAAACAACTAAAATGAAGTTTGCATATATTACATCATGAACAAATCACGTCACTTATTACCAGAATGTGAGCAAAGGAACCGTCTTACTGTCACTTTTCCGTTTTGACTTCTTCCTTTAACCCCCGGATGCACTCCAATCAGGTCGGCACCTGGGCCTCATCCTTTAGTTTTGCAAGTCTATTGTAAGATATCCTTTGTTTTCTTCTATAGGTTTGTTCTGCAAATTGATTTCTATTGGTGAGATTACAGAGAAATGGACTGGTAAGAAAATAAAGACACACTACAGAATCTCAAAAGGGCTAATGCTTTCCCCAAATACCATGTTACAGAGTGGTGTGTATGAGCCATGCCTGCGGGTACATCGATAGCACACATAGTGCGGAGGATCCATCAGTGCTCGGTTAAATTGCTCCCTATTAACGCAACCTAAATAGGTTAATGTTCGTTAGTTTCTCAGTTTAACGAGTATCTACAGAGGTAAATATATGCAAAACAACGATTCTTTAGTGATCCATTAGCATTATGCTTAACACCATGTGAAGTTAGCACTGCCTTGCGTTCTCGTCACATAACGGGCGTTCAGCCTGTTTCACCAAAAGGTGTTACTCCCATGCGACAGATAATTAAACACCAAAGCAAAACGAGACGACAGGAGAGGATAAGAGCCCCGAAAATAATATGATAGTTAAATGATACCTATACTGTGGGCCTTACACTTACCCAGCAGACCGTAACAGGCCTACTCAGGGTCTGAGGCGGGAGTAATGCCACATTGTGCATGACCTCACTACCGTCTCGTTAAATCCCGCGGTACCTAGACCGGCGCTCTGGAGATTGGCGCTTGTGCATATAATTAGTACTAACATCCGGAATAGTAACGCGCGGAGTGTTACGGTTGATGGATTGAAAGAAGCAAACCAGCAAGTAACACAGGTACCGAGCTTTGGAGACCCCCGTGTCCGTTAACAGCTCCAACACACTTATTGGTTTACTTTGATTTCATACAGTGCTTCAACACACGAGGCCTTAACAAGGAACAACCAAAATCTGGCTGGTAAACATTTCCAAACGATTATGAAAGAGATAAAATGACAAACCGTTTCTGAATCTCAGGACTTTCTCAATCATACTTCCCGTCACGGTATTTCTGGACAACGATGTCGTGTGCAAAAATAATAAAAGTGTATAGAATGCACAGTGCCTATCAGAAAAACAACGTCTTGGTAATGTAATAAACTGCAGTTGGAATTAACCCTTTCAGTGATACTGAAATGTACAATAACGTTGTTTTGCCCTAATAGGGTTGGGGACTAGTACCTAATGCCAACGGCACCTCATAATTAGTACAGACAAAAGCCCATTCTATAAGAGGAAGAAAACAGGGGGTACAGAGACCATAAAGTAGATCACTTTTATTTCCTGGCGTAATCCAACAGTAGATGATTGATAGGTGTGCAATCTCCCAGGTAAGCAGACCAGGAACAGGTAGAATAAAAAATGGCCAGCGCACTGCCAAGAAGGAACAGAAGGAGGCTCACGGTTTGCAAAAGCAAAGTATTTATTTACAGTTAAAAAAAGATGGACCCAAATGTCCCCACCAAGCTCAGCAAGGTCCAAAAGGTTTCGGGCAGTAATGCCATTTCTGCAAGGTGACATAACCTTATAAGAGCCGAGATTGATACCATGAGGCGATCGGCGCAATGGGTGACGTCACGAAGTCCACCAATCGCTAGAGTATTACCATAGACGGGATCCTGATTGGATCACCCACCCCCCCCCCCCCCCCCCCCCCCACCCTCCCCCTTGGATCGCGCATATCAACCAACTTCTTGAACGGGACACCATCCCTCCCTTCAATGCAAGGACTAGGAGCTAGGATGATGCCCCTTGTTGGTGCACAAACCCAGAAACAAGGACAACGTTTATAAAGTAACATTAACAACGATCTAATAGATAAACTCGTGAAGTCAGAAAACGGCTTCCTCCCCTAGTGCAAAAAAGGGGCATGAATCAAACAAAAAACGTTTTCTCAAAAGAGATAAAAAAATAATAATAATAAATCAATAAGTGATAAATAATTATACTGGACAACTGAAAAAAAGGGATAAGATTAAAAGTATATTAATCAGATGTTTAGTAGAAAAAATATATTAACTTCCCAAAAGGTAAGGAATACGTATTACCTAAAAAAAACAAAACATTAGCAAAATGGAAGCACATTTGCACAACGTACACAAACACACAACAAGGCAAAGAGGCAAAAAGACGCAGTTTTGATATAATACTTTATTTCTCTTCACAACACCTGAGACACAAAACAAACAATTGACATGAATATGAAAAAGTATGGAAAACCTTAATTCAATGTCATCAAGATTTATCATTATTAAACAATTATAAGTACAAAATTAAGAATTCTATCTTTGTACTAATAAGGGTTTAATATTATATGTAAATCTTTAGTGGGTTATCATGTTATATATATTTTGGAAATCGTATATGTTTAAGAATTTGAAGGATTCTTGTGTATAACACATTTAGCCCGACCTTTAATCACATGATCGAAATATGAATGTCTATTTTTCTTCTTTAGCCAAACTTTGGTTTGACAGATATTAGTACCTGGAAACCAGTTAATAGTGCATTAAATTAAGTTCATCTCTGTTCTATATTGAGTCAATGTGGTTTGTGTGCTCTAGTGTGTGTGTACTTGTGAGCGAGAAAAGTTTATTCATTTTTCCAAATATGCTCTTTTGCTTGCTTTGCTTGTATGTGTTGTGTGTGCAATGTGCTATTTTCTAAATGTTCGTTTTTTATGGGTTAAATTACCATTCCGTTTGGGAGTAATAAATATATCTTTCTAAACATCTGATAAGCACTTTTTATCGTATAATCACTGTTTGTTCTTTTTTATGTAGTATTTATCATATTTATTTTCTCTTGAAAAACGTTTTTGTTTATTACGCTTTTTTCACGAGCGGGAGGAAGAGCCGTTTTTCTGAACGTCACGGAGTTTTCTATAGATAAGTGTTAATGTTACATTTAAATACAAGTTGGTAATTTGTTCTAGGGTGTAGTGCACCAATGGTAGTGGCATCATCCTTAAGCAGCTAATGTTTGCACCTTGAAGGAGGATTGGCGGAAGATGATGTCCGTTCCATAAATTGGTTGAAGAGACGCGAATCCTGTATCCAACTCAGGATGTCTAATGCAGGGAGGGAATATCCAGACGATTGGTTGGAACTGTCGTGACTTACCCGATAGACGCGAATCGGCGCCGAGAGGGTTTATAATACTCGGTGCCTCTCGATATGCGTGTATGTACACCTTGAGAAAGATGGGCAAGTGCCCGAAATGCGTTGGATGGACCTGTGCTGTGGCTAGGAAGGGGACATTTGTCCAGTTCTTGTATTATGTAATATAAATAAGCTTTTGCTGTTTGCAACACGTGAGCCTCCTCATGTTCTTCTGGCAGTGCACTGCCATTTTTTCAATACTTGTTCCAAAAATAAAATAAAACCAATTACCAGGGAGCGATACACACGGTGGCTAGCTAATAGTACTCAGTGGTACGACTCCGTCTCCAGAGCGTGGGTACCAACAGGGCTGGTTTTACAGAAAGGAGCAGGTGAGAGGATCTGAAACCCGACATGTGGTGTACAGGACATGGATTGCTAGGCAGTTAGTAGAAAACGATCTCGAAATCTAGTCCAGGATTAGACACAATGTTATTGCCCATGACTGCTGGAGCCCCGACTCCGAAAGAAAAGGCACAAGCGCTTGTGGCTGTCTTAGATAGAGACCTGACTTGCCCTTCTATAGGCATCTAGCGTGATTATCACTTAGTAGCCAGTCTGGGCAGTTTTAATTCTAAGGCAAACTCGATGCGCGGGGGGCAGACACAAATATACGTCTTATACCGTTAATGTTTTTAAAGGTCGCCTTGAAGACTCCTAGACTGTAGTCTATGGCTGATAGGCATCTCTACTTGTGTATTAATGTACAAAGTGGGAGCACTTCTCCATACAGCAGATATATGCCGCTCATCTCCTTGATAATGCAATTCTTGTGATACTGCTAAAACAAGATCACTCAGCAATCCCAACAAATGGAAACGCGAGCACCACAAAGTATTGAAAGCAGCAAAGATATACTTTCCGTAACAGTTCTCTTCTTTTTGATATGTAAAGCACACTCATCGGGAACATGTCTAATTCTACAATTTCTACCTGGCAACGTTGTGGGGGCTCCCTGAATATAAAATACCTGTCAAAATGCTAGACTTGCTGCCTAACATAATGGCTGCTTCAGTTGTGTAATAAGCAGCTACCAATGACTTCGTATATTAAGTACAAGGATGGGTAATTATCTATTGTGACAGTTTACGCTCAAACAGCTGGGAACATTGGCAAACAAATGATTGACAAATAGGAGGGTTTTGCAAATATCTTGAACTGCTGTGGGAGGTGGCTACAAACCAATGATCATAGAAAATACAGGGTGCTTTAAAATACATTAAAATGGCATAAGGTTGATATAAAAAACCACGAACTTGTTTAATACTAATAGATTATACATATGGGCATTTATACATACACACACAGTTGTAAATAGGGGTTAATTATTAAAGCTTGCCACCAAAAATAAGGGCAAAACCATGGAAAGTTTGGGGTCTTCGTCTGCTAATTCTATTAGCCACATAGTTGACAGCCTCCCCCCCCTCGCCCCACCACCTTGGCGCTCAATGACTTGGTTGAGAAAGGCCCGTAGAGGCCGAAACGTCGAATCATTGGCTTAAATTTTATGTTGGCAGAATATCCGCATGTTGCCCGGGTTTTTTCCTTCATATAATTGCAAGTCACCACCCTCATATGTGTTCTTGGTGCTTGATTTTTTCTCCATCTTAGTTTCCATGCTCTTCTATACTAGGAACTGGTTACGTAGATAAATATCTGTTAACTATGCCTGAATAATGTGTACAGATATATACTGAAGGTGACAGACCCACAGGATGTTAGGTATATTATGACCACACGCACAGACTCTTACCTGATCTTCCATCTACCCCTGTCAGCCAGAGTGACAACGACTTCAGACAGCGACAGAGCAGGGAGAGAAGGATAGAAGTGGGTACCTGGCGAGACTGCTGCTGAGCTCGGGAAGGCGCACCGGGTACATGCTCTATGTGGGGGACGGCCGCGACAGGCCCGAGCAGAGCTCGCCACCAGGGTTGTTCGGAGTGTGCTCAGTGGGGTTATTGAAGTGCTGAGTTCCAGTTCTTCTTTATTATATCCGACTCCCATGACCCACGCCAATAACTCCACAGACAAAATTACATGGACCTAAAGTACGGCCCCTGGGTGCAGCCTTGCCGCACAGAATTACGCCGCGTTGACGGTCGTTCAGTGGCTGGGGATACGTGGGGGGGCGCGGCCATGGAGATGCATGTCTGCCCTTCGTTGGTGCCGGACAAGCACGTGACAAGAAAATTACTTGTATTCCTGTCAGCGCTTGCGCACACACGGGCCAACTGCGGCGCTGCCCCCATAGAGTGCTGTGCGTGTGGTGCGACGCCGCAGACATGCGTCGTGCAGCGGCCACTGGGGACTTACCCTAAGTGTTACAGTCTGTGACCCCATCTGGCAGCTAAAGGGTTCACAGACCAAATACAAGTTTTTAGTGTAGTCTCTCCTGCGTCACTTCTCCCCATAATGCCGCCTCACCGCGTCCACTCCCCCACTCCCGCGTAGACTCACTCCTCCGCACGCGCCTCCCATGCCCTGCGTCACTCACCCCCGCAAGGCCATTCACGGCGTCACTCACCCGCACGGCCTACCTCCCTGCGTCCTTCCCATTACTGCAGCTCACTGCCTCACTCCCCACTCTCCCCGCCGCGTCTCCTGCGTACCCCCCCGCGGCTCCTCACTGGTCCTTCCCGCACGGCTCCTCACTGCGTCACTCCCCATACTGCCGCTCTCACTGCGTCACTCCCCACTACTGCGCCAACTCTCCCGCACCGGCCTTGCTCGCCTGCGTACACCGTGCCGCAGGCCTCCTCCTGCGTCACCCACACGCAGGCCTCTCCACTGCGTCACTCCCCCGCACGGCCTCCTCCCTGCGTCACTCCCCCCGTACCTGCGGCCCTCTCTGCTTCCCGCGGCCTCCTCCCTGCGTCACACTCCCCGCACGGCCTCCTCCGTGCGTCACACTCCCCGCACTGCCTCCTCCCTGCGTCACACTCCCCGCACGGCCTCCTCCCTGCGTCACACTCCCCGCACGGCCTCCTCCCAGCGTCACACTCCCCGCACGGCCTCCTCCCAGCGTCACACTCCCCGCACGGCCTCCTCCCTGCGTCACACTCCCCGCATGGCCTCCTCCCTGCGTCACTCACCGTTTCCCGCGGCCGTTGCCTGCTACAGATTTTGAACTTTACCGCTCGCGCTCTGACGTACGATTCCAGGCCGTGCAATCGAGAGCCGATCTACATTCCGCACAAATCGGGGTTGGGCGGCCATGTTGGTTATGGGCTGCCAGCACATGCATGTTCTCCCTCCCTCCTGATCACTGACATGTTAACTGCACCCTCTGCCTTCAGACACACTGCTCATTCCTGCACTGGGGCTGCATTTAACTCTGAGAATAGCGAAACAAACTTACACAGCCCAGGCCTGGGATCCCTCTCAAGGCTTACACAGCCCAGGCCTGGGATCCCTCTCAGCGACGTGTTATATGCTGATGGCTTCTGTTCCCTAACATAGGGACGCCCGCATCAAAGGTGCAATCCAATGTACCAAGCCTTGCACCCTTATACTTCTCACAGTGCGCGCACTGGCTTATTGGAATTTATCTAACAATGCTATAATAATAATAACAAGAGTTTGACTGCTTTCTTATCTTATTAGTTACAAGTTCATTTTTTGGGGCCTCTGAGTGGGGAAGTGTTTGTTATCACACACTCCTTATCAGGGATACAGAGATAAGGGGAGCGGGGACTCTGGCTGTACAAGCGCCCGCTCACATCACAGAATCACACCCCTCCCAAGAGTAACTTTAAAAAATAAATTAGAAATACTTATAGGTGTCAGATTTGGGTAAAACAAGGTATCAAATCACCCAGATGCAAACCCTTAAACACGTCAATGGGATTAGTTCACTTGGCCCTAGGAGTGATTGCACCTTTAAACTTTTAAATGCCCAGGAGGGCAGAGTGCCAGAGGTCCTGTGACACTAATGACGCAAACGGAGTCATCCACTATAGCAAATCGCATCCTGCGCTCCGCAGAACATGATCTCTCCGAAGTCAAGGCACCCCGGCCCCATAACGTAACTGCATTGTGAGACACTCCAAGGGTTAAGGGATACCTGCTGTATCAATTACATTGATATGGCGACACTGAGTATTGTACCACGGAAGTTCTGCAAACAATTCGATGAATGTGTATGAGGTCATGAGAGGATTATGTGATGTATTACAGATCAGAATACTGATGTCATGCACTAAGCCACGGTTGGCAACTCCAGCCCTCAAAGGTCACCAACAGGTCAGGCTTTCCGGATATCCCTGCTTCA
Organism: Ascaphus truei; assembly: GCA_036426205.1. Taxonomy (NCBI): domain Eukaryota; kingdom Metazoa; phylum Chordata; class Amphibia; order Anura; family Ascaphidae; genus Ascaphus; species Ascaphus truei. The sequence continues at coordinate 46,414,367 of CM071575.1, forward strand.
GCACAGGTGGCTCAGTCAGTGGTAATCAGTGCACAGACTGCAACTTTAAATCATTTTGTCCGTTCACAAATGACTTGAAAAAAGAGCAGCCGGTTTTATGCCGGATCTGCAGAACACGTTCCACAAACAAGGACACGAGTCGGAGTTTAACCAGCAGAGAAAAAACCCGCAACTTTTATAAAACAATGGAAACTGGAGTTTGCAGAAATGTCTCCGACCTCCTCTTCCTCTGCCGGAGACCATGATAAGAAATGCACATCGCCCCAAATACTTTCCTCTCACCTAGTTTACACCGCTGTGTATTAGCAGAAGATAACATACTTTCTTACGTAGCACTGACAGTGTACACAGCACTGTACATACAATACTGCAGGTACAAGGAGTACCTAACCTGTAGAGCGACTTGCTCAAGGTCACGAGGAGCCGATAACGGGTACACATGCTTCCAAGACAGGACTATTACCACTGAACTACCAAGTATGTTTGTATCCCGGCAATGTTAGCGTGTGCTCGAGTGTAATCTCTTTTATCAATACAATATCAAAGTATAGAGCAAGGATGGCCAGTACCAGTCCTCAAGGACTACCAACAGGTCAGGTTTTCAGAATATTCCTGGCTTCAGCACAGGTGGCTCCACCACCAGCCACCTGTGTTGAAGCAGGGATATCCTGAAAACCTGACCTGTTGGTAGTCCTTGAGGACTGGAGTTGGCCGCCCCTGGCATTGTTACCAATACCCAAGAAGAACACAATGTGCAATACAAAGTCACATTGTCACTGCTTAACAAGTCCAGCACAAAGGGGACATCCTGCACTCTCCATCTCCAAAGGGTTAAAAAAAAAATAAGAAATGCCTAATTTAGAATAAGAAAGTTACACAATATAAAGCAGCAATCCCTGCGGCGTTTATTTTTGTAAATGTATTGTTTTTCTCTCCAGTATTAAAACAGCGCTAATTTTAGCTCCGCCCGAGCAATTATTACAATTATTAGTGGCTGTTCCCCCATCCCGGGGAAAGGAATTGTCCACCAAAGCTCAGGCAAACAGGAAGCTGCAACTGGTGATGTTTCAGCAGCTTCCTGTTGGATGAATGCGGGGCAAGGTAAGCGTGCCGAAAAGGATGAATGTGGGGAACTCAATGCACCAGCACTGACTTCCAACACCAGGCAAAGTGTCACTCACTGGAAATTAATTATATATATTTATAGTTTGTGCTTAGAGCTCCCTCAAGAACATCAGATTTCAGGACACTTGCATTCTCGTGCGAAGACAGGACTGCAGCACACTGAGCATTTTGCTTGTAGTAATGGTTAAGTGAATAAACCGGTAATCGTTGAGCCCTTGGTCACTGCAGTTACACCCAACAGCTGATAAAAAAGGATGGCTTGGAGCTTGGTCAATTCTTGAACTATAAACCATATTCCCTATAATGTGAGGAAGGAAGGCACTTTGAAGGAGGGGAACCTGGTTAAATTTCCGGTGTCGGCTCCTTGTGACCTTGGGCAAGTCACTATCTCCCTGTGCCTCAGGCACGACAGATTGTAAGCTCCACGGGGCAGGGACTGCGCCTGCAAAATGTCTCTATAAAGCGCTACGTAAAACTAGCAGCGCTATACAAGAACATGCAATTATTATTACTAAAAACGGGTGATTGTGCGCTTGAATGGGTGTGCTTATTGTCATTTATGGTGGTATGCAGGTTTGTGTAGGGAATGGCAGATTGCCCTTTATGAAAACTGTGCACCCTACATATAAAATGCATTGATAATCCGTAATCGTTGATTTTGGAGTGCGTCTCACACCATTCTGCAGCACTGCCCGGGGTAGCGTCGTCCGAATGAGTCCTCTCATACGTATGTACTGTACATTTACAAAGTAGATCTAAAAATATGTCCAAATATGTTATATGGGACAAAAAGAAAAACAGACCCATTATAGTCCTTTATAAAAATTTATTGGTACAGTGCAAAATAAATTAGGGGGAAAAAAATGCTCTAATGTCCTGATCTTTGTGGGCGCAGCGACTGAATTACCTGGAACCAACTCAGACTGGCATGGGTTTGAGACAGCAGTTCCCATGGGGAAAATAAGTGCTAAGGCAGCAACGATGCCGGCTTTCATTAACTCATGGGAAGTATAACATTACACTTGCCAATTCACGGTCAACAAGTCTGCGGCCCATGGTGGATGGAATGTACATTAGTAGAGAACACAAACATTCTTTTGGAACCAAGGCTGTAAATCCCTTCACAAGAAGGGCCTCCACTGTCCTTTAAAACCTACCTTTTGTTGTACATGAGCCTAAATGCCAAGAAGCTCCACACTTATTCTCTTGGCTCGCTCGTTTGGGGACATTGAGGGATTATTATTAACCTGTGGTACCAACCCGATGACCTCAATTAGGAGTTTGTGTTAGGATAGTACCCTGATCTGCACTATCAGTTTAAAGAATAACCACCTCACTCCTCATCTCTCCTCTACCCCATCCTGCCGTTTCTGAAACCCCATCCCTTCGTTCCTCCTGTCGTCCATAAAAACCTTCAGAAATCGATTAGCAGTTTATTTTGTAATCCAATTCCTGAGCATGGTCTCTCCTCTCTGATTTTGTTGATCAATCTAAAACAAATTACTTAAATATAAGGCATTTAAAAAAAAAAAAATCTGCTTTGTTGGCGTTCGTGTATGCCAAATAGATCGGGAGCTCGCCAGGTCCAGCTCAGTTTGTCACGGATTGGACTGACGAACTAGAGATTAAGTGGGGGAGCACAATGTGAGGAGGATGTAGTATCTTTCACTGACGGTCAATGCGGTGTTTTAGACTCTATTGATCCCTCATAGAAAGAAAAAAACTCTGAATAGGGAGTTTATGTTATGTATGTAATCACAGGGTAGATGGAATATAAATAAATAAACTTACACGGCCTTGTGTAAGTTGTATCCATCAAGGTTTTCTTGACTTCTTTTCCGCGTCTTGCTTCTGAGTGGTAGTACTGCTTTCTTCTGGTCTCTTTCTCCTTTGGGTCGGTGGATTCTTGGCTGTAATTCGCCTCTCGTGCGGCTCAGTGACAGACTCTGGCAGCGCACCATGGACCTGGTAACAAATGGTATGCACGTAGTAACAGATCTTGCCAATCTGACCCGAAATCCAACATTTCAGATTGGTGAATTTTTGAGAGAGTTCTGAGCAACTGACAAGGGGGGTAAATAATGGAAGTCTCGATCAAGCCTTAACTATGGATGCGCTGTGCTATGTACTGCAGCCGTGCTCTACAGAAGATGTATTTTCTATCAGTGACGCAACTGTCCCGAAGCTCCGGGCCCGCGAGCTGATTGGCTGGCTCGGTCACATGTGACCAAACCATTCACTGAAGGGAACATTATTCATAAAACAACAATAACAATTCAAATAAGAAAAATATAACAGACACAAACATGAGGAGCAGGTGAGGAGCGCTTCAGTGCCTGCCTCCCATTGACCCAAATTACCGCACCAATCACTGATAGAAAATACATCTTCTGTAGAGCACGGCTGCAGTACATAGCACAGCGCATCCATAGTAAGGCTTGATCGAGACTTCCATTATTTACCCCCCTTGTCAGTTGCTCAGAACTCTCTCAAAATTCACCAATCTGAAAATGTTGGATTCGGGTATATTGGCAAGATCTGTTACTACGTGCATTCCATTTGTTACCCGGTCCATGGTGCGCTGCCCGAGTCTGTCATGAGCCGCACGAGAGGCGAATACAGCCAAGAATCCACCGCCCAAAGGAGAAAGGGAACCAGGAAGAAGCCAAGAGTAACTACCACTCAGAAGCAAGACGCGGAAGAAGTCAAAGAAACCTTGATGGGTATACACTTACACAAGGCCGTGTAAGTTTATTATTTATTATTCCATCTACACCCTGTGATTACATACAATAAAACAAAATCCCTATTCAGGAGTTTTTCTTTCATGAGGGATCAATAGAGGTCTAAAACACCGCCATTGACCGTCAGTGTGAAAGATACTACCTCCTCACATTGTGCTCCCCCACCTTTCTTCTGTTCCATTTATACAAGGGTCCAGGATAGACCCTAGTTGGGTATTTTGAGTCACACGAGGACTTTCCAAGAGAACTTCAAATAAGGTTGTATTACCCCCTTTTCAATCTTTTAATACACATCCATTAATCACGTGACGGTTAGAGTAAGCGCCCGAGTAAAACAACAGAACTAGAGATTAACACAAATAAAATAAACAAGGGTGCACATTATAACAATATGCACCGTACAGAATTTGTCCCATCATGGAAATGCAGCAGAGGGTTTGTTGAAGTCTTCAACAGCTGCGAAAGAAAACAAGGAATAATTATGTTCAAAAGAAAAATCATCTGAAGTGAACACAAAGCACCGCACTGAAATAACACAATACGGTCACGTTACCTAGATATTGTTTATCAATTAACCCTTCAGCAATAAAAATAAATGAAACCATTACTAATTGGATAAAAAAAAAAAAAATGAATGTGGTGTGCAGTTTTGAACAAAGTGAGGAATCATTGTATCTTTATAGGACACAGAATGGCCACCTGAGAATACCAGCAAAAGATGTAAGAAAGATGATGCATACAGTCTAATCACGCGAGAAGTCCGTGCTAAGGATCATCTGTCTCTGTGCTTTGCCTCCGGTTCTTACGTACCTGCAGACTGAGACATACAAGTACGCCTTTGTGGGAGGGTAGGTAAAGATCTAGTGACAATTGCCTACTAGGGAATAAAAACAATCTGTGTGTTGGGGAAGAGGAGAAGCTCTTCAGAAGAATGCCACAATGAAGCCAAATTATCACAAAAAGTAGGTGCTGTTTATTATATTTAGAGTCTAATGGAAAATTCTGATTAGCAATATTAGGCCTCGTTCAGGGTGCTGGCTTCGGGGGCAGGGCGTGCTGACGTGCGTGCTGACGTGAGCAACAAAGTATTCCATTTGAATACTTGTTGTCAGGGTAGCTACTGCCCTGCCTCCGAAGCCAGGAGTTGCTGCTGACGACAGCTTCAGTAAACGAAAATTTCGTTTCTTGGAGCTGAAGCAGCGTCACAGGGACAAAGGCAGCCAATGAAATCATTCTTCAGAATGATTTCATGACTGCAGCTTGGATACTTTACCCTGCCGTCTGTAGCCCCGCCCCCTCCCCAACGCTGAAAAGTCTGCTGGGGGATAATCACATGTCGCCCAGCAAACTCCCAGCACTGCCTGCCTCCCGCCCTCCCTCCGAGTCCTCAGCTGGCAACCTGAACGAGCCCTTAGAAACCACATTTACAACTTCATAACAAGGGGAAAACAGCGCTTAATACTGCAAGTAATGGTGCATGCTTTATCCTCTTGCAAAGGGAATGCTTTTCAAGGTACTGTTGACAATGGTGAAGAGGTTGTTCTACAGAAAATATTACCAGTGTTCCAGACATCTTCTTCCGACGTCACTGATCAGCAATGTGTCACGTCTCGAGTATACCCCCATGTGGCAATTTGCAACGGACCTGTGTTTAAGGGATCAGTTGCTTTAATATCTTTACAAGATTTGGGAAACATTACGGGCAGCTCACCGCGCAGGAGTAACTTGCTGCATGCAATAACGTCATTTCAATGAATGAGCTTTGCCAAGCAAAGTACAGATACCATGGATTTGTGAATGAGACCATGTGTATTTCATATAGCAAGACGGCACTATCTATACAAAAGCCGGCGCAATGTCGTAAAAAAGACACAGACATTAACTTTCCGCTTTTCAATAAATTCACATTCATAGTTTGAGAATGGTTGCCCCTTTTTTTTTGCAAGTTTGTCTCTGCAAATAGCAGAACAAAGAATTTGGGCAGAATATTCATGTGACTTGCTATATAATATTGGCTGCCTAATCCCCCGGAGATGGTTACTGGAATTAAACCCGCAGGCCTGTATATCCCAAATAAATCACCAACAAGACAGGTCAGGGCTGCATTTCCTGGTTTAAGTATGGACATTATGAAGGACAGTTTCTAGGCACTGTAAGAACACAGACACAGAGGCACATCTCAGTTCGGAGAAGTACACCACAGAGGACTCTGTTCTCATTTCTGTACCTCCAGTTCTTACGTGCCAGCACACTGGTATTGCAAGCACGCCTTTGTGGGAGGATCTCATATCCAACAGATTACATTTATTGGACAGAATAAAAAACAAAACCTGTAAAAGTAACATTATTTGGGGCCTGTATGAATGCACTGTAAAAGTTGGGTATTTAGAAATCAGAAGGCAACAATTCAGGCCCAGTAGCAAAAAACTAGGGAAGTCAGAACCCTTCCTGCATAATAACGTCTGGTGAAGTAATAGATGTCTTTATGCGCCAAGTGTTGACAAACAAATACTGTACATACCAACATGCAGCATAGTAATCTCCTCTCCAAGCGGGGAGTGGATACACTGACCAATATCCCAGAACTAGAAGCAGTTACATTGGTCAGTTACCCATAGATTTACTTCTTACCGGAGGTTTTATTCCGGGGCCATGATCTGCTGGAAACCTGCACAGCAACGGAGGTCAAGATGAGGTTTTCGTGACATTTTTTTGGATGGTTTCAATTGAACATTCTGCAGGAGGAAGGGGGGTGGGGACACACACACGAATACAGGAGTTGCTGCTCCTCTGACAGCAAGGGGTTAATGATGACATTCTGTGCCATAGGTAAAGTGCACACTCCAACTCAATATCCAATGCTGCCATGTGCTTTATAACGAGGAATCAAACGCGTTAGTGTATAATGAGTAACATGCTATTATTTTTATTATAGAGTAAAGCAGTGTGATCCTCTGATAGAAGTGTTTCCTATTTACTGGATTACCACAATAGGATATCTGAATTATCCAGATAATCTCCCCACCCACTTTATGAAAAAGTGACACCCATACATTTATGGGATTAAAAATCAAGGTTTGAGAGATGACACATTAACCTCTTTACTGCCACAGAAGTCCCCAGTACAATGTGCTGAACGATCACATGGCAACACATTAATGTTACTGCACAGGGTGTGCGAACACACAGACACCACGTTACATTCAGAAATAAAGTAATAGTTTAACACAATATATGCAGAGCATGCCCAGGCTGGCATAGAGCAGTCTCCTGGGTGATGTGTTCAGCCCCAGCGCTGGCACATCTTGCCCACAGCCGAGGATGGCATTGGATTCACTCACCTTGCTGCTCCCTCACTAACATGGCTGCACATGGTCTCACTTCCGGGTTCCTGGCAGCATGCTCTTCCCAACACCCACCTTTGCTATTGGCTGCTTGTATTATTCCTGATAGGCTAGAGGTCACATGATGCTCTCGGCCAAACCCTGATTATCAACCAATATTTCCAATGCCAGCCCTTACTGCCTAATTTAGTCACAGTTATTTAATTGCAACATAATTGAGTCCAGGACATCCAAATCTAACGTATGTGTTTTAGCATTAATCGTAGCGTGTGTGTGAGACAGACAGACACAGGATACATAAGCAAATAAAATCAAACTCCAATTTCGACCTCCTTTGCACAATTAGTTCAAAGGTAAGTTTATATACAGAAATGCTAAAGCAGTGTTTTCATACCGGGGTTCCTATGAGCCCTTGTGTTCCCCGTATTGTGAGAGGTTCCTATGAGCCCTTGTGTTCCCCGTATTGTGAGAGAAAAAGTGATATAAGGCGCTAACAACTCTATATAAAAAAGTGAAAAATGATAATATAAAGTGTTAAGTGATGAAAATGAATAAATTATCTAAACACCCAGCTCAAAACCTCTCTGGTGGGACCTGTTTCACGGGTTCCAAGGTTAAGCAATTTCTCAAACATCCAGGGGGAGCATGTAGGGGAAAAAGAGAACAAAATACACAAATATAAGTGCAGACGTTTCTAAAATCAAATAGATTGATAGACTGTGTCTTGGCTCATATAGTTGCTCTACTCACAGGACGTTGGAGTTTTAAAAGGCAGTTGGCAAATTGGGTTGCCACCCATGCAGATAACTGTAAACAGGACCCCCTTTCGAATGCTCCGTCAGCATATTAACATATAAAATGAGAGTAATAAGCAAATCCTCCCGAGGGGGGTGAAGACGCCGCACAGCCGCAATAATGGAGAAGGCTGATGGATGACTGAAAAAAGCTTTATTCACACAGAATGTGCAAACGGATCCTCTTGACGCGTTTCAGCCCGTGGGGCCTTTGTCAAATTTTGTTAAAATGAGAGAGAAAGCTACATAGTGCGATCAAATTGGTAAACTTTATGTATTAAAAAAAGGGTAAAAAATGCGCACTTACAATGTGCCAATTAAAAATAAGCGTGTATCACACAAAGGTGAATTGGAGGTTTCCCGAACTGCTCACCGCCTCCCTTAGGTGTTTGGCTGGCTTCCACGGCTCTGTGTCCCTTATCGGAGCTTCCCTCTTTGCGCCCGTCCGGATATGTGACGTCACGGCTGCAGGGTAGGTTTGCTACGGGTCGCCTCCAAGCCCAAAATTGGTCCACTCAACGCATTTCGCCCAGCTAGCAAGAACTGTTGTCGGCTTCGTCAGGAGTATGTGTAATTGTGTACTGGTAGCTCTTGATACCCAATGATCCTGCTAAGTTAGCTGATCTTTCAATTACACAATCTAATCAGCATATATTGCACTGGGAGTAGAAGTGGATACAGACCATGCATCTTACATGAATTAAAAATGTGGGTCATAAATTACTACAATAATAAATAGAATCAATACATGGAGGGACATATATCTAACATACAATACATATACTTCATACTTATGAGACTTAATGTTCCCAATACAAATGGATTACAAGGCAACCCCTAATGGGTAATATGAAATGTCATTAAACAATTACCTTTGAGCAAAAGTATTTGTCTGGTTATTCAATCACCAATATTCATGTGTGAGTCTAATCTCAATGGTATTTTCTTGGTCTATTACATATGGAGGGAAAAGGTTTTGAGAGATAAAACTGAGCTTATTATAGGAATCATACTGATGATGTGAAACTCACTAAATATTTGTATTTTGCATTATTGTTTTGATAACAAATTACCAGATTTTATTAGTCACGGGACATTAGTCTTCATTAGTTCAAATAATGGATAAACAATTTGGATTTGTACTAGTGTCGCATAGTTAATAATGGACATCACGCTGCACAACACATGACAGGGAATATTGATATTATGTCTTCTCAAGACTTACAATAGCGGGATGGAGGAAACTATCTGGAAAGAGACATATAAGGTTCATCTAAACTAATTAAGTTTCTACGTGGCGTATAAATATAGTGATAGGTCTATCATATATATAAATATATATTGTATCCATGGACACTAATTAATGTTAGTAGGTGAGAACTTCTTATAGTGAATTGGAATAAATTATTATCCATATTTCTCACATTACATATTTGGTGTGAAAGGGATTCATGTATGTTAAATGATATAAGGACACTCACTTAGGGCAAATATCTGAGTATATTAGTTCTTATAGAAATGGTATGGATGAACTGCGTAGTTTTACATATTTTCAACAGGAGAATCTAGTCTACACTTGATAAATAATAAATTACTATAATGACATTTCATTTACAGTGAATGAGAGAATTTGTTAATAGTACATGAACAAATGATTCACATAATTGACAATAGACATAACGATGTTTTAGACATAAGAGACAAGTTGCCATTTCTGGATGTTGATCTGAAAAGAGAAGCAGGGGAAAGAGTGAGGGAACAGAAGCAAAATAAAGGTACAATTACTGTCAAATACATATTTGGGATTCATTTAAAAAATGGTGTGAGGTCTATCTCAGCATTCAAACCTCTAGGGGCTAGTGTCTTAAGGCGGTGAATCCAAAAGGTTTCCCTTTTCAGTAACTCTAACCCCCTATCCCCTCCCCTCCAATGGGGTAGCACATGTTCAATGGCTTTAAATTTAAGACATGTCGGTTCACCACCATGGAATTCTGTGAAATGATTTGGTATACTGTGGTTAGTTAATTTCCTCTTAATGCCACTAAGGTGCTCAATAATTCTAGTTCTTATTGGTCTGATTGTTTTCCCTATGTATTGTAACTTACAGGAACATTCCAGCAAGTAAACTACATGGTCTGTCCTGCAAGTCATAAAGGTTTCAATGTCAAAAACCTCACCTGTGACATTAGAGGTAAATTTGGTTTGATCTAACGACCTGAACCGACATGCCTTACAGTTGGTGCAGCCAAAAAAAACCTTTCCTGTTAAGCCACCCATTGTCCTTGGATTTGTTATCCCTAAGCGCACTAGGGGCTAGTTTGTTTTTAAGATTACTGGCTTTTTTAAAGATCACATTCGGTCTTTCTGGAATGTTGGGGCCGAGGACTGGATCGTTTTTAAGGATGTCCCAATGTTTTGAGATTATGCTTCTAATCTTCCCAGCATCTCTGCTGTATCCCGACCCTTGTGTTCCCCGAGCATCCCTAAAAGGGTTCTCTCCAATTTTTAGGTAAATTGAAAATTGTACTAAATACAGAAGACTTTACAATGCATCTGATCTCAGACGCACTATTAGAGAGGGTTGGGGTTCCTTACAATGCATCTGATCTCAAACGCACTATTAGAGAGGGTTGAGGTTCCTTACAATGCATCTGATCTCAGACACGCTATTAGAGAGGGTTGAGGTTCCTTACAATGCATCTGATCTCAGATGCGCTATTAGAGAGGGTTGGGGTTCCTTACAATGCATCTGATCTCAGACGCGCTATTAGAGAGGGTTGAGGTTCCTTACAATGCATCTGATCTCAGATGCGCTATTAGAGAGGGTTGGGGTTCCTTACAATGTATCTGATCTCAGACCTGCTATTAGAGAGGGTTGGGGTTCCTTACAATGCATCTGATCTCAGACACGCTATTAGAGAGGGTTGAGGTTCCTTACAATGCATCTGATCTCAGATGCGCTATTAGAGAGGGTTGGAGTTCCTTACAATGTATCTGATCTCAGACGCGCTATTAGAGAGGGTTGGGGTTCCTTACAATGCATCTGATCTCAGACGCTCTATTAGAGAGGGTTGGGGTTCCTTGGACAATGCATCTGATCTCAGACGTGCTATTAGAGAGAGAGTTGGGGTTCTGCAGAATCTCAATAAAGTGTGTGTATGTATATAAAAATAAATAACTGCTAAATCCCCCACCCCCCATTTAATTTATTTAATCATGTTAATATCTGGATTATGATTTACTCCATCACACTACGTACAAAAAGCAGAATGCAAGTTCCTTACTGTATTTTCATATGTTTATGTACTGTGTACCCCTATAGCCCCGGTCTTGTTTTTCTGTATCCCATTTGAAAACTGGAAATAAAAAGTAAAAAAAAAAACACTGCATGCTTTAGCAATGTGACATTAATATTTCAGGCAGAGGAAACAATGTAATTATCATATTAAATACAGAATTTAACGTTGATCTAATTTTCTTCATATTTATGCCTATACACTGCAAGGTTGGTTTTAAGCACAATTTGTTATGCATAATGTAATTTTCTGATCTATGTATATTGAGCTCTTCAGTATTTAACACTTAATAAACTGGGGTTTAAACATAGCCCTGCACAACTGAGCGGAACCCTCCCTCCAACGTGTGACTAGTTAGCATGCCAGGGTTTATAAAGATGACCATTTTCCATGATAATACACAGTTGAATGAATGACTCTATAAAAGCAAAATAAAATAGACCTAGGCCATGGGAAACCCTTTAAAATGAGAAACCACGTACAATGCTACAATAAATTGTAATAACTGGAAACACACAACGCTTCTATACAAGCCATTTATTTTGAAATGCCATCTATATGTAGGATAAAGTCCATGTTACATGCTTGTCCGTAACAGTAGAAAAATAGAACCAGTGAAAACCTTTGTACAACTGCAATGGTACTCAAAAGAGAAAAGGTGTTATACAATGCATCACACAAGACACAAATTCAAGTTTGGAAGTACCTAAATAAAAATACTATTCTTTAAAAACACTATGTACAATTGAATCAAACAAATTTTACAAAGTACTGGTTATGCAGGTTTGAAAACACTTGCATAGGACAGGAAATCAGTTCTTAAGATTTGTTTCTTTTCTGAGCCTTAAGCGTTGAAGGCACTTTGTTATACCAGTAACAGCACATAACTGGGAAGAGAGAGGGGGGTTAAAAACTGTGACTTACCCAGGGGTGGGCAACTCCAGTCCTCAAGGGCCATCGACAGGTCAGGTTATCAGGATATCCCTGCTTCAGCACAGGTGGTGCAGTCTTTGAGCCACCTGTGCTGAAGCAGGGATATCTTTAAAACCCTGACCTGTTGGTGGCCATTGAGAACTGGAGTTGCCCACACCTGGACTAACCACAAACATTCAGAATTAAAACAGAGCCCGCTTCCAACATGTTAAGTACAGCATCTTTTGATCTAGTTCACAGGTTTTATGGTCATTAGTAACTTGACCTCCCGACAAAAACAACGCAGCAGATGGCAGTAATAACCCTTTCACCACTAGAGGGTCCTTGCAATCTACTCTGGCAGTGAGAGGATTAAACCAAAATAGGAAGGCATGGGTAAATGCAACTTCACTGTATATTTATATGGTACACATGTACAATGGTTAAGATCTACTTGACAATGGTTTTACAATTAAGGATGCAGTGTACCTTTTATAAAAAATGGTTACAAGGGCAAAACAAATTAGTTTGAAAGCAGAAATAATTTCAAACAAAACTATGCCTTTTTGCTTAAATATTAAAGTAAAAACACCATCTATTTGCAGCCCAAACAGGACATATCAGTGGTACCAGTGTCTTGCGTATGATTTTTAATCTAGTTATTCCAATTAAGTCTGCGGCCCACACAAAACTATTACTGTAAAATCCAAATGGGTTTGTAGTCTAGTATTCAGAGTAGGGAGATATGTTCGTACAGAACCATGAATGCCAACAGTTTAGTACGTTTTCACTTCTTACCTAGTCTACAATAAGTACGTTTCAAAGCAGAATCTAATTAGTAGTATACATTATGTTTTGTTGTTATAGAGCAGTGATTCTCAACTCCAGTTCTCAAGTACCCCCAACCAGTCAGGTTTTAAGAAAATCCCTGCTTCCGCACTGATGGTTCAATTAATGGACTGAGCCACCTATGCTGAAGCAGGGATATCCTTAAAACCTGACCTGTTGGGGGTACTTAAGAACTGGAGTTGGGAATCACTGTTGTAGAAGAAGGAGTTTATTATAGGAGGATTGAGGTATAGATGAAATGTATGATTTTCCGATGGGGAACACAAAGTTGAATGCAATCATAGAGCACCCAAGCGGAAGCAGAGCCGTTTCTGAGGTGTAACATGGTTGTTTGCATAAATATGCAGCATGTAACTGCAGAGTGCATTCATGCGTGTACACATGTACCATGGATGTGTGCACATGTACCATGGGTGTATTGAGAAGCACAGTAGTGAAATATCCATTTTACACAAAGAATAGTTTGAGGTGGTTATAAAGAAGAAAAAAAATGGACCCTATATTTTCTAGCAGTCATTGTGTTGTGTCAAAACACATGAACATTAGGTCAGGATTTTCTTATCACATGAAAGGGAAATTATACATATTTTTTTTTTAAGGTTTCCTTATGCAGCCACTCTGTTTCAATGCTCATGCAAACAAAAACACATAAAACAGGAGTGGCCAACGCCAGTCTTGCAGGGCCACCAACAGGCCAGGAATTGGGGAGATCCCTGCTTCAGCACAGGTGCTCAGTCATTCTGAAGCAGGGATATCCCCAATACATGGCCTGTTGGTGGCCCTGGAGTTGGCCACCCCTCACCTAAAACTCAATGATAAACCTAAAACCAACTACACAAGCGACCTCAGCTCCTCGGAAGAGCCAGCCACGTGTTACAAAGAGGAAATCATGTCTCTCCAGTAATATCCACAGGTGCCTTACAGAAACGTGCACAGAATGCAGCCAGTCTTCACACGTACGCACCGAGACGCAAAGATGATGATGCATCTGGGCCTGTGCAATACATTGGATTGTGGACACTGCTGGTGTAAGGAGCATAGACTATTCAGTGCTGAATCAGTCTGCAATACCAACTGTAACATACTCCCATGTTAAATTGTCTGAGGGGATCCAAGTGGTCCTGGAAGCTTGCACTTTTTAACCATTAGTTAGCAATTAAAGGTATCACTTCTTTTCTACTGTACATTTGCTGTTGACAACACGTAGGGAGCATAGAAATGGGGATATGTTCAAGCTACTTTTGTTGTACAGCTTACCAAAGTAGTACGGAAAATGTCAACAGGAATACTAGCTTTATAATATGTGCTCAGGAGTTAAAGCAGCAAACCCCAACTACTCTGTGTGGGGTTTAAGCATTTATTTGTAGACATTTTAGCCGGGTAGGGGGTAATCTGGAGCTGAACAAAGCTATTTTGGGCTCCAATGGCCTCGCAAAGCATGATGTTGTGGCTTCCTGCGGACGCCATTTTTTAAAATCCAGGCAATAAACCGGTATGTATCTTGGGAACTAGATCCATGAACTAAAAATAGAGCAGTTCAGCTTAGTTAAAATACTGTAAAAAATAAAGAAATATAAAACAAGTATTACTGCTTTAAATGTGATTTACAAGCCAATATAAAGACTGTGCAACAAAGTGCCACTGAAAAGGCGAGTATTACAAGCAATTGCACATTTTACATTTGTATGTTACCACACTTTAGTACTGATATTTATGCAAGTTTTGGTATTTAATTTGCACCAAAAAAAAAAAAGAAAATCACTTGAAGTGATGCCCGAGAGAACTGCAACATAGAGGCAAATAAAAAACAGACTTTTCCTTTTCAATCCTGAACAAATCATGTGTCTTCCAACCTATTAATACTGGTCACCCGTTATTCTAACTCAGTTACTAACAATTCCTAACCTTGCAATATCCTTTTTCAATGTGGCATTTTATCATGAATTTAACCAGCGGTACAGAATGCAAGACATTGTCCCTTGTGTGGTTATAAGTCGAATGGCTTTTAATCAGTTCCAGCACATTGTTAAAATGATGCTGCTGCGCCTTTAATGTTTCCATTTCATGATGAAACTGAAACTGATCTTTTACTGACAAAAGAAGAAACCTACACACACGCATCTGAATTCCAAGAACATATCTTTTGTGAACAACTCTATAAGAGCTTTTACCCTTCACCCAGTGAGTAAGAGAATGGGAACACGATGATGAGCAGACAGAAATGTCATTTGCAGTTGGGGAAATTCATGAAGTAAATCTTGGTAAATCTACCAGCATACACTTCTTACATTGGTCTAAACATTCTTCACTACAATCCACTACTTGTGTTTACCGGTTTAAAATGGACAAAAAGGGCCTGATTGTCGAGGGGCTTTGAGAGTTTCTCACGTTCGTTTTCCCAAGATGTAAAAAGGCTTGATAGTTTTATCACAGTATCATGCAGTACAAGTCTCTTCAAAATGGGCATCTGAGGAGTCTGCACAGACACTTTCATCCTAGACCATCACTTACAGTACCAACACCACTGCTAACATCTAGTCAATTACAGAGACATGACATATCTAGGACTTTCAGTAGGGAAATAGTAAGTCAAATAGCACATTGTAATCAATATTCTAGTTACTTAATAAAAAACATGATCTGTGTCCCAGCAAAGCAGGCATCAAAACAGTCAACATCCACATTTACCGGTCACCATTTTCAAATAAATAACTTTTCTGTTAAGGGGAACTGCTGTTCCAGTCCCAATGCCCTTAAATCAACCAACATGATTTGGAGTTGTATGTGAATGGGACAGACTGAAGCCCTTTCTATGTCCTCCTTCAGGAGGTTTAATGAAGTCAATGCAACAATATTAGCACCTCAGCTGGAAAACTCATTAAACAGATTTCTACTTACTACGCAGTATGAGAAATCAAGCACCGACGTTCATATATCTATGCAGTATGATCCGACTGAGCCAGGGAACCAGAGGAAGAGAAATTGTGCATGTTAAACCGTTTTCTGTAGAATGGGCTAGCAGCAGTTACTTAGGAGCAAACAAATATAAAATCTTAATACCACAATGAAGCAACCGTTCCTGATACATATATGGTTTTAAAACCCCTGTACAATCTGCATCCACCAGCCTAATTTGTATTTGCTTAATTTATTATTTTTATTACGAAAAAAAAAAAAATCTAGTGGGTCCATCAGATTACTGGAGAGCATTACTCCCACCACAAGCTCACCAGACCTCAAGTTGAGGAAGGTTTCTATTTATCTTAGGTCGAGATTATAGTAGGCGTCACGACTGTAGCGATCCATAGCCTTTGCGATTTCGATGACGCACGAGGCTGGTTCGCCCTCATTGGCTGAACCACTCGTGACCCGGCCGTTGCGTGACAGACATTAAATTGTACCGCGCTGTCGCACTTCATGGCATGCTCTGTGGCCTGCCTCAGAGGTGCGGCTTGTTCACGAGCGCTCGCAGTATGAACGGGGCCTAGAAATGCTTCTTTCACAATATTAGTTTGGGGGGGAAGAGGGGTTGCTTCTGATTTAGAACGGAGAGCCCATATACAGAGCAACAACATTATAATACTCAAACAGCTGGACGCATATAAAAAACATCTGCAATATAACAGAAACACAGGCAACAGCAACCTTCAGATTCCCAGCATACAAATTATGAAACAGATGCATTTTTTTATTACATCAGTTGGGAAAGGGTGCAGTGCAAACATGTTGCTATTTTGCCCATGCTGTCCTCACAATAAACTGTACGCAAGCTTTGAAAGACACAAGGAAAAGTTATTCCCATTACTTCCATTGCATGATTTTGATGATGTGAATCTAAATATCGTCTGACAGATTTTCTATTACATTTTTGCAAATGCATCTAGTGTTGGATCAGCATGGAGGCCAACACCCAAGAAATGTGATGTCTTATTCCAGGTTTTTTTTTGGTCTCAAACATCTGATATAAAAGCCATAGTATAATTTATATTAAAATGCAAGAAATAAAAAAATAATGGTATTGCATGACATCACAAATTGGCTGCGATTAACAGAAAACGTCACCAACTCCATTAACAGAAAATGTTTAACCAAAAAGGCAACTCTGAGGTATATTTGAACAAAACAGAGGCCGTCTTAACATACAGTGCTCTGAAAATCATCTGTTCCTACAGCGGCACTGCTGCATTTCTCAGGTACATACTAGAACAAATCTTTAAAGTTACTATTTCATTGTGATACCCACTCCCATTGTGTTATGTAAAAGTACCGCAACATAACCCTCAACGCCACACCAAAAAAGTAAAAACTTGTGTCCGTGCCATGCAACTTTACAATTGTTTTAAACAGAGCGTTATTTTTCTAACGATCTAAACGTTCTTGGATATTACCGTGCTGGGACAGGAAGCAGAATGTCCTACATTGCAGTTGGAAGAGCCCTCTTCCTGCTTATTGCTCTGTAACAAGCGAGGGCGTGAAAGTGTTCTGTGTAAAGGTGTTCTCTCCTGACAAGAACAGCTGCCATGAACCCAACCAACAAGACCAAGTTGTATGCAATTATGTTTTAACCGTTTCTTGGATGTATTGCAATTCAGTATCTCATGTGACCCTGCTCTGCACTTCAAACTCAAACTGAATTGTCTCCCCATGCATCCAGCTTGGGAGAGCTTACGTGGCCCCGCACAAGCGTGCACGCGCTACTTGAGCGGGGACGTGACCATTCACATTGCAGGAACTAAACTCGGCAAGCGCCGCACACTCAGCCTAAGAGGTAGGTTATGTTTGGCCCTATTAACAACATATAGGGTGTCCCAAAATGAATATATCCAAAAGAAAAGTTAAATAACTTATTTGATATGACAACAAAATTCAAAACCTCTTCTGAAGGGATGCAAGTTTTATACAATTAAACTTTTACAGGTCTTAACAAATCAAAATTTGATAGAAAGTCCACCTAATTCATGACAGGTTTTATGCTGCTTCCTCTAAAAAAGTTGTTGAATTAACTGCAAGTTGTCAGCTTTTAGCTTCAATTCTTTAGGAAAGATTCTTTTGACAGCTGAGCGTGCGATGTTTAACTCGGCGTCTCCGGACTTCTTTAAATGAATGTAGAATGGACGTCAAAAGCCGACAAAGTTCAGGCTATTCAGCAACTTCTAGAGAAAGATTATGAATAAACACTTGTCATGAATTAATTGAAAGTGTAGAATTAAACACTTTAACAAACTTGATTGGTTAAGAATAGGAAGACATGTAGACATTTATTAATAATAAAAAATTTTTTACAAGCCTTCAGAAGATTTAGTTAATATTGTTGCTATCCAAAATAGTGATTCAACTTTCTTTTTGAAGCACCATTTATTTAAAAGAATTAAAAAAAAAAAAGTGTGTTTAGTTAAATGTATATTTGTGTTTTTATAGTGGATTGTGGACTACACATTCTATATAGCCTTTTCTTTTAGCAAAGTGGAATGAAAGGTTAACTGTATCCTTGGCATCTGTTCGAGATATTCAGCATATTCCACGAATAAGACCTCTGAATGAGGCACCTGTTGCAGTAGAATAACAGGGAACTGGAGACTAAGTGTACAGAGCACCCAGATGTAACAGTTTAGAGGTCATGATTAACCCCTTCACCTCGTGAGATGCTATCTGCATGCGGGTACAACTCAGGGATCATCAATATGAGACTCACGTATGGGTAATGACATCTAGAAAACAAAAAAGTTTGGTTGCCAACAGATGCTACCCAGTTATGTGGCCACGACCTAAAGATGGGCATATCTGCTGGTCTGCACACACACCTACATGGGAGGATGTTACACGAGAACATTCACTATATTTCTAGGGCCTAAAAAGGGTCAAAATTAAGAGTCGAAACCATAAAACCCAAATCAAGTGACATAGATCAGGATGGCATCAGACTGAAGCGATGTGCATAGCAGATGACTTAACAATAAATGTATTAGCAGAGTAACGTGCTGATGTGCTGTTCTTTGGAATTATTGATTACAAAATTAACACTTTGTATCTTGTAAGAAAATAGGTTTTGTAGTGTTTAACCTACTGAATATTGAAACTGGAAGGTCAACTGAAGAAAAAGAATGAATGATGAAAACACATTGTTATAAGGGTCACGGTATTACTATAAAATGTAATAAGATAAATGTACAGGTGCAAATAAATTGTAAATAGAAAGATCAAGGTGCCGGCAAGTTTTTTCCTTTAAAATCCATACTCAACGTAAAATGTCCATTAAGGAAAAAAAAACAAAAGCAGCATTAAAAGAAATTAGAAGCATGCATCCACTAATAAAGCAGGTACATATGAAATAAAACTGAGCAAATTCAATAAACTAATTAAAATAAAAACTGGATTATCTTCAGACAAAGCATAGCTTGACATAGGCTCAGGCCAAATGCTAACAAATCTTGTATCCCACAAGTTTTAGGCACAAAGATAACGTCAAGAGGTTATTTTCAAAGGGCTGATTTTTTGTAGAGAAAATCTGGTTTATTTGGAGACCTCCTTTCTCTGCTTACTACATCCTCTCTTTCCTGGTCCATGTTTCTTTGTGCACCATGATCCAGTAAATCACTGTCAGCAATTCTCCGAAAAGGTCTCTCGTCCTGCAACTCTGAGCAGTAGGCAGAATGTGAAGGTCTGCTAGAGGTCAGGCCATAAGTCAGGTCAGTTTCAATTTTCATTCTTCCCCTACCATGATGGGGGCCATGGTTGGCATTCTCCTGGGCAGCTAGTGCCAAATCTAATCGCTGAGGAGGCTGTTCTAAGACATCAAGGTGTAATGGTTCATTTTTTTGTCTGTGTGGATGACCATCTTGGGAAAATATATATTCTCTCCTTGAATCCTCCTGCTTTTTAGGCGAGATCTGATTTGACAGATAAGCAGACTTCAAGCCATTTGGCGGTGGCTTATTGTGGCTGTACAAATCAGGTCCGAAGTAAACACTCTGTGAGGGCAAAGGCGAATGTCTGCTTGGGACTGGAGTAGATGGTCTACAAGCAGAATTTGAAAAGTCGTAGAAATCGGGATACTCCTGTTGGCTTTCTCGGGCCTCTATTTTTTGCTCGATGGTCTGTTTCTTCCTTGAGCTGTGCATATGCCTGCTCTGGATACAGGAAATGTGCTGGGGAGGTCCTGGCATCATCTCAGATACTTGCTGGCTAAGTGGTGTATCAATGGTTAATTCCGGCAATCTTCTGTCTTTTAATGACATTGTGGATACTCCCATGGCAATATCTGGCATAAACTCATTCAGCACAGGCTCACCACACTGGTAGAGGAGGAGAAAATAAATAACATGTTTAGGAAAACGCACAACTTTGAATTTCTTCTTCAGCCCTGATGACATGGCCTGGGTAACAGCCCCCAAGGACGTTAATCTAATGGTCACTGCAATAGCTCAATGGTCAGGCAGATTTATACATCTTTTAAGTTCAACAGAAAGGCATGAAGGGCATATGAAGTATATGGGGTGTATTTAACATTAATAAGATATAGATTCTACACCTTAATACTACAGTAAAAAACATTCATCTTCTCTGTGCCAAAGCAGCCTGCCAATAGCACTGAACATGTTAAACAACAATTTTAATAGTAGAATGACGAGTTTCACCATTTAATCTAGCTGTGGAAAGGCTCTCTGTTATGGACAGTTGATAAAGGATATTTAAAACAACTGTGCCATGCAGTGAGAGTTATGACTGAACAGTTTCCAAAATGTAAGAGTGTGCAAATATATTTGATTACAGCTCGTATTGTTATTTGTTATAGAAACCCGACACTAACTCTGTATAATCCTTTTTGTGGTCACCTGTCTGCTCACCATGGTACTTTTCACCATTATTTCGCCTTTCCTCTTTCTATAGTCCTTTCCTTTCCTTGATACATGTAAATAGAGGGAAAATGCCTTAATTTTCAGGACATTGTCTTAACAGAGAACATGATCTTACCACTTGCTGCTCAGCTGCCATGGCTGCTGCAGCTGCTGCCACGGTTTGCCTCCCAAGACCAGTATTGTTAGTGCAATCGGGGGGTGCTGCTTTGGCACCAGGTAAGTAGGCGGGTGGTGTAGCTTTAGGGGTCGTTCTGGAGTGAAACAGCGAATGGTTGCAAGGGTAGGAAAAGGAGCGTGAGGGGTGCTGGCTGGGCACTCTGTGCTTCCAACCAACTCGGAACTGATTGTGTATAGGAGTAGCTGGTGGGTGATAAGGTGGTGGTGGTGGGGGCAATGGTGGGTGGAAGGCCACATAAGAGTCTAGGTCAGTAAACATGGTTTCTGCAGCAGGAGTGCTGCTTATCCTACATCGGCCAGACTGCCTCACTGTCAGAAGTGGACTTTCGTCCCCAAAACGTTCATCGGGAAAGAACTTGTGAGGGTTCTAAAAGAACAAACATGAAAAACAGAAGAAGTAAGTATGCTGAAATAAGGACAAACAGGTAAAAGCATGAGGGAATAGCAGAATGACTACACAAAACATCTAACTTTCCAAGATCTCAAGCATAATAATAATAATAATAATAATATATATTTATTAAAACCACTTGTTTCTTTATAACAAAAAGTTCACACTATCTGACAATATGACTCTCAAAATAAAGTAAATACGGTATCCAGGAAAATGTAAAAGTAGCGTATGGATTACAAAAAAACAATAAAAACACGTGTACATTTTTTAAACAGAACTGGTATAGTGCAAATGGCTCCGTACCCTATATACTCAATAGCATCACAAAAAGGTAATATCAGCACTCAACACAGCGGCGGCCAACTCCAGTTCTCAAGGGCCACAAATAGGTCAGGTTTTCAGGATATCCCTGCTTCAGCACAGGTGATGCAATCAACGACTGAGCAACGGAGTGAGCCACCTGTGCTGAAGTAGGGATATGCTGAAAACCTGACCTGTTGGTGGCCCTTGAGAACTGGAGTTGGCCGCCCCTGCTCTAGCATTAAAAAAAAAAAAATATACGTGTTCTCTGAGAGTGTTACTTCTGTAAATGTAATTAATGACAGATTATTATGTTAAAATGAGACATCCTAGCACAGTACCTGTAGCAACTCTGCAGCTGCATCAGAAAGACCAAATTCCCTCAAAACTCGGATCTGAATCTCGTAACTGACAGTGGCTCCTTCCCCGCAGTTTAAGGCGTACGCACGTTGAACCTGCTCTGTGTGACGAAGCTCTAGGAGGCGCCGTATCATCTCTTTCACAACAATAAGTGGAGGAACTGAAGGGGCAAGAGAGACGATTCTAACAAGGGAGCAGAGTATTCTGCAGCGATTATCTTACTTCAGTATACTTTGAAATTGTTGCTTACTGTTTAAAATATAGCAGGTACATTTATAATTGAAATGGTTGCAATGTAGAAAACCATTTACGACTGCAAACAAGGAATATTACTTTTAGAACAATTAGATTTACGGAAATGTACTTGTAAGAAGAGCAAGTATTTTAATAGAAGTAAATGCAGCTCTGGAAATTCTTGTACGTCACAGACATGAACTGCAGCCTTTGAGCTGCTAACAAATAACAGTATTGTAAATTTATAGATCCCGATTATTACATAGTAATCTAATTAGACATCACTAATCTGAATAGGATGAATTACCTGGTATTTCATTTGCTACCACTGTAGGAGGGGTTGTCTGGTTACTGCTCATTAACTGGTGGTTAATCATATGACAGCACTGTGGTATCGCATTGTTGACCATATAGAGTGTGTCTGGAACATTAGACATTCTCACCATCCGCAAACGAACTAAATCTGTCTGTTCCACCATCATCTCATCTAGCACAGACTGCAACAATAAATATAAATAAATAAAAAAACCTTCCTACTCCCTTCACCCTTATACAGCAATAAAGGGGAAATAGTCTTACACAGGCATAAAACCAGTATGGAATTAGCACTCTCACAACTGGACTGCTTAGTATACATAAAATACACATTTAAATACAGAAACAAATAAGGTAAAAATACCCAACTATAACCAGATTAGTTGATAACCGTATCTGCACATCAATTTTTTGGTGACCAAAAGTACAACAATGAATATATAACAGGAATGAAACTTTAAAAACCAGAAAGGAAATCGGTTTAGTGAACTTCAATCCATTCCAGTAAAAAAAAAAACATTTTACAATATTTTTCTGGCAATATTATATACTAACAAAAAAAAACAAAAAAAAAAAACACTTATGGGCAAGCAAAAAAGACTCCGTATAAATCACTCTCTCAGCAACAAGTACCCCAATACAAGAAGGTACATTTGTAAGATCAGCGTTACCTTAGCTTCTTCTACATAAGGAGAAAACAGTCTAGGCCGGACGTATATGCCAGCGTTCTTTTGGCGCAACCAAGAATTCGATTTCCCTCCTTCTGTTGATGGCAGCATGTCTGCGGGAGGAGTGCTAATCAGGCCTCTCTTCATCTGAACAAAGAAGAACGATATGAGACTCTAGTCTGTGAAATATCCATTAAACAAACAAAAACAAGAACAAACAGGGAAGCGCAACTTATACTAAAGTGAGAGCACTCCAAAAACTATACACGTTAGCAGATTTTACTAAACAACCAAGAAGAGTTATGGGGAGACAGATTCACGAACATTAATGTGCAATCACAAAGTGTGAAGGAAAGAGGATATTTTCACTGAAATTCTGTGACCTGTGGTATTACACAATTCTAGAAGGAAAGGGGCGGCAAGCTCCAGTCCTCAGTGGCCACCAACAGGTCAGGTTTTCAGGATATCCCTGCTTCAATACAGGTGGCTCACATCATTGACTGAAATCACCTGGGCTGAAGCAGGAATATCCTAAAAACCTGACCTGTTGGTGGCTCGAGGACTGGAGTTGGCCACCCCTGTAGTAGGAGATATAATAATCTTTGCAGACTGTACAGGGTAGTCTGATTGCTTTGCATCTGTAACACGATCTCATAAAAAACAAACAGTGAGTCCCAAACAGGTTCAGTGATCACTCTCGCTCATCACTACAATTGTGTGTTACAAACAGATAAGAAAACAGTCATTTTACTTGTATGATTAGTACTCTGACACAAAGATCACGATAAAACAAGCACATCACTGCACTAATTATCCACAGAATAATATTACATGGAAAGCAGTTTCTGCTATATTAATGCAGTTTTGATAATAGCAGATATCTGCATATGAAAGCATTGTACTCCATAAAATAAAGTACATTTACATATTGCAATAATCAATACAAATCAACATCAAGAATAATCCCATTTAATGCTTGGCTACTACATGGTTTATATTTTATATATAAACTAGCTGATATACCCGGCGTTGCCCGGGCGTGGAAGGGCAAAGGGCAGGGAGGGGGGGGGGGCAAAGGGCAGGGAGGGGGGGGGCAAAGGGCAGGGAGGGGGGGCTCAATCCCCCCCACACACACACACACAATCCCACCACACACACACAAATCCCCCCCCCACACACACAATCACACAATCCCCCCCCACACACACTCACACAATCCCCACACTCAATCCCCCCCCCCCCCCACACACCCCCCACACCCACACACACACACAATCCCCCCCCCACACACACTCAACCCCCCCACACACACACTCAATCCCCCCACACACACACTCAATCCCCCCACACCACACTCAATCCCCCCACCCCCCCCACACACACTCAATCCCCCCCCCCACCCCCCCACACACACACTCATCCCCCCACACACACAATATCACCCCCCCCCCCCCCACACAACCACACACCACACCTTAATCAGTCCACAATTTCACCTGGGGGGGCGACATGCTCCGATCCCCCAACCCCCCATGCTGCTGAAAACGGGAAGCAGACAGGAAGAGAAGGAGGGGCTGTCTGTGTGCAGAGAGAAGCCCCGCCCCCTCTGCAAGACAGACATAGAAGCAGCAGCACGGATCTTGTGGCCCCGCCCCCTCTGCAAGACACAGACATAGAAGCAGCAGCACGGAGCTTCTGGCCCCGCCCCCTCTGCAAGACACAGACATAGAAGCAGCAGCACGGAGCGCTCCCAGGTTTCCCTGCAAGCTGCTCGCGCCCCCCCTACATAATCGCCCCAAGCTAATGTATGTAACACCCCCCCCTACCGTGTGTGTGTGTGTGTGTGTGTGTGTGTGTGTGTGTGTGTGTGTGTGGGGGGGAGTGTGTGT
>CM071575.1:46439672-46475055 GCA_036426205.1 Ascaphus truei
GTGTGTGTGTGTGTGTGTGTGTGTGTGTGTGTGTGTGTGTGTGGCCCGTCACTCCGCCTCAGGCCAATGAGAGGTGTGCGGGGGCGGGCAGCCCAAGGGACCAATGAGATTTCCCCTAGGAACACAGGACATCCAGACAGGCATACAGTGCTTTCACTAATATAGTATAAGATACAGTTCAATGGCCTACTTTCCAGCCATAAATGGATTAAAACAAAAAACATTATTTGTACTGTAGTAGGAGAAAGGGTAGAGACTTACAGTGTCACTTAATACGTCACTGTTCATGGGCAAGATGTGTTCAATGCGGACAAAAGGTAAGAGAGGAGATAAGATCTCGCGGAGCTCCTCCACATCCAGGTCCCGCCTTTTTACGCCTCGTTTGTTCACACTGTGAGCCGTGCCACTCAGTAAGTTGGGCTCTGAGACACAGGGGAAAAGATGCATCATATGCCTGGCAACACATGTAAAATGCGGCTACCAGAATAGCCTCATTTAGCACGGCCTTCAAGTTCACGAAGA
Source organism: Ascaphus truei (assembly GCA_036426205.1). NCBI lineage: Eukaryota > Metazoa > Chordata > Amphibia > Anura > Ascaphidae > Ascaphus > Ascaphus truei. Next base: position 46,440,195 of record CM071575.1, read on the forward strand.
CAACCTACATTGTGTATGGGCAGTGGGGCTCAACTCGTCTTTAAGCCCCTTAACAGGCCAGGCTTTCAGGATATCCCTGCTTCAGCCCCGGTGGCTCAATCAGTGGCTCTGTCAAAGACTGTGCTGAAGAAGGGATATCCTTAAAACCTGACCTGTTTGGGGGGGGGGGGGGGGGGGGGGGAGAGTCATGAGGACCGGAGTTTAGCACCACTGGTGTAGGGAATAAAATAAACTCACCTCTGTCTGCTATTCTTCTCATCAGCTGGTATTCCCCCCACTTAATAAGATACTTCAGAACATCTTGTTCACTTGCCTGGGAGGAGGGAAAAACACAAAAATAGTGGTTGAAGATAAAAGTACAAAATTCCTACCCTCCCTATTGTCGATTGTAGCATAGAACCAGCAGCTCAGAGGTACGTTTTACAGCCCCTCCGTGATTTAAGAATGCTGATAGTTGTGTGGGGTGAAAATACTCTAGGCAAAATAAGAATAAAAAAAAAACACGGACAAGTAAAACCGCTTTGGGATTAAAAGGAAATCTGTTTGTATTGCCAACAATGACCATCTTTGACTCAACGGCACTGATTAATATCAGTTACATCACAAGCGTAACCGTAAACTATAGTTCACTATATATTTGAAACGTAGGTCAGTGATGGTGTTGAAGTGTTAGATTATGCAGACTTGGTGAATAATAGCGGTTAGCTGCAGTAACATACCCCCCACGTTTACATTTTAGAAAAAAGAAAAATAATTAACACGTCTGTTTGAAAAAGATGATATTCATTTAAATACACAGGCCAACTCTTTTTTTCATATTTACAAACCAGTGATACTCTAGGACAGTGTTTTTTAACCGGGGTTCCTAGGAACCCTTGGGTTCCCTGTCATTTTCAGGGAATTTAAAAAAATTGTACCACATACAGAAGCAGTTACAATGCATCTGATGTCAGACGTGCTGTTAGAGGGGGGTTGAGGTTCCTCAGAATTTCACATGGGGTTCCTTAACCAAAAAAAAAAAAGGGTTGGAAAGCACTGTCTAGTATAAGAAGCATGAGTAATTCAAAGATAAGATAGTGAAAGCCTTAAATCACAATACCTGGAGATAGTCAGACTGGATTACAGTAAGCAAGTGGTCCTTGTTAAGCTCATAAAACACATCTGAAACCATAACCTGGTTGAACTCCTCACAGAGGAAATGCAAAGCTTGACGATGAACCCAATTGGAGCCATATGGCTGAGCGCTCCACTTCAGTATAGTGATTAAAGTGTCCAAACAGATGCTCTCAGCAACGATGTCTTCACAGCCTAGAAAGGAAATGGAAATGGCTTCTTTTGAGTGTCTTAAATCTCTTAAAAGATAAGCAATGCAGCAAGTCATTGCTGTTCCACTTTATACCATTGGTAAAACGTATAGCCTTGTTGCCTTTATGTACAGTATACATTTTATTAGCAAGTTATTCTAAAGTGTAAAGTGGTCATGATGTTGATGTAGTAGCAAACACCAAGATTTTGCAAAGCAAACGAACATCAAAACCAACCCTAAACACTTTGGCGGCCATCACTAGCCACTGCTAGTTTACCTTGCACCCTACATACACATACCTCTCCTTTTAATTCCCAAATAGGAAAACAATTACCTTACTTATTCCGTCAAGTACTGTATCAGCATGTTTATCAAGACGATACATTTAGCTGAAATATGAGAGATTTCTGGGTATTTAGGAGTGGGAGCACCACTGAGTTAATTATTCAAATCTACTGTAAGCTAATAAGTCGTACGAATCTCAACACAAAATAAAGCACCCACCTATATGGAGAGAGATACTGTGAGAAAATGGTAGTGATATTCTTATCATCGTGTAGCAGAGCATGCAATGCTCACCATTTAACCCATCCATGAGACACAAGCTTGTGTCACTAAATGCCTCAGAAGGATGCTTATTTTTAAACTAAAATTATTGCAAATCATCAATTCAAAAGCTTATTGGTGATAACACTTTTAGATTGTAAGCTCTCTGGGGCAGGGATGTCCTTTCCTAATGTCTGATTGTTAATTCCCTGTAAAGTATTGTCTCTTTTGTATAGTGCCAAGTACATTGGGGGCAAAATATTAAACATGTGACCAAATACTCTCTTCCAAACTATAAAATAAGTGACTGTAAACATTCATTTCAATTTTGCTACGTGAAATTCTGACTAACCATTGGTGAATCAGAAGATGGATGCTGCAGGAATGCATAGTTAAGTTATGTTAAAATGTGCTTTTTTACAATATACTGTTGTGGAATATATAAAAGCAATTAAGTGTGCAATGAATTCCATAAGAAAGGGATCATTATCAAAAAACCTAGCATATGGGAGCAACAAATGTATACTGTAATACCAGTTTGGCGGCTCTGTATACCTCCCTAATATATTGCAGGGAAGTAGTCAAATATATTATTAGCTAGTTGCCATTCTAAATTCTTTTCATTGTGTTCCTTCTTAGTAGACGCCAACTGAGTAGGGAAAAAATTAAATGTACTCCGTTTCTACAAGAATGGTGCGATTTTTCTATTAGAAATAACAATAATTACAAAAAAGTCTAATAACAAGAAACAAAAGTACACAATGAGGCAATCATGCTAAATCCAGTATTGGGATGCAGAATAGTGCGATAATAATTAAAGCGTAATAGACAAATGCAGATTTACACAATTTCCCTGCCCATAATTTACACACGAAAACCAAAGTAGGTGCAAGGATCTTTTGAATAAACAAACTAAGCCGGTTGACAAATGCACTGTACATTTTAGACCAGGTGTGGGCAACTCCAGTTCTCAAGTTGAAGACTGAGCCACCTGTGCTAAAGCAGGGATATACTGAAAACCTGACCTGTTGGTGGCCTTTGAGGACTGGAGTTGCCCCCCCTGCTTTAAACTGTTGATTAAATGCTATGCCCCTATTTTTCCTCGTCATTGGACAGCAGTAAGTTAGACACTGTGAATACCCACATTATGAGCAGTAAAAGCTTGGCAACTTAGTTTGAGCCAAGTAAATAAAAATGCAATTTTAACAAGGTAAATGAATGTAATCATTCTTCTAAATGTTTATGGCTTCAAATCAAAGCCTACATAGGTGTTTAATATAGAAACAAACGATCTGTATTGATTGAACCAGCTTAAAAACTACATTTATATAATATATTAATAAAAAGCAAGCCATTGAACTTGGTCTTGTAAAAACAGCTTCATAGAAACCACACCCAACCCTTAATTTCTGCAGTTCTTACTTCTGCATCATGTTTAAGGATACAATATTAGACTTTAAAGGGACGCTCACATGCTTGCAAAGAGTCTAGCAAACACTACAGCTGTGATCTAAAGGGCAAGGAAATAAAAGAACATTGAGGACCAATAATTCAAATTTAGATGGCAGCAAGTGTAAAAAGGGAGCCGCTGAACGGAAATGTAATTGTGTGAACCATAAGACCAGTTACAGCACAAACTTCTTTCTCAGATAAACACCACCAACTCATGGACATGGCCATTCCCATTATTATAGGATCCCAAATTATGATGCAGCAGTATGGTGCACTGCTTTGGTTTAGGATTTAAAAGAACAATGTAATATTAACCAACATCAGGGATGTAAACCTCCCCAGGAGCCTAAAACGTCCGTCCTGGTGACTATGCTGCAGCGCATCTCATGACAATGCTCCTACCGGAGTGACAGTTCAATAGTGAGCCGACGTAGGCATTTCATGGGTCTGTCCTGTTACAGAGCTAGCAAGGTCTCTGTTCTATTTACCTCTGTATATTCCGCAGCAGCTGTCAATTAATGCAGTGTATGCTCCACATAGATTGCGGAAAAGTGAGCCCACGGTCTAATTTGTTCAGTCTAACTCATCGATTTAAGGTGCAAGGTTAAATTAGGAGAGCGCAAATTACTGAGCTCACTCAGAATGACTTACAAGGCTACACAGCAGAGCTGTCAAAAGGCCCACATATCCATTATTTGGATACTATATCCATGCGACTAAGCAATAAAGTCATAATCTAAAAATCAGCAGAGAATAAATCATGATTTACACTCAAACAATAGCTACTCTGACTTGCAAAATAACAGCAACTAAGAAAAATGAACAGTGACTTATTACTATAACAGCTAACTACATTTGATACAATACACTATCAAGAGATTATGTATGCCTAAAGTTGTGTAATAGTTATATCATTTTATATGTTTGAGGATAATTTCATTGTGCCAGATTGTTAATTTTAAACATATTGTGTATCATATATACATCCTGACACACAGTCGCCAACAGGGATGACTAACAAAGATATCACGACAGTCAAGCTTAACGGAAATCTGCAGAAAACAAATCTATATTTTAGGACTGCAAGTGCAAACTGTTCAGACAGAACTATTTAATACTTGCAAGTTGTGTTTATGTATGTTTCAGTCGGCTTCCTCTTCCTGTTTATGGAGAGGCTGGATGTGGATGCTTTTTGAAGTCTGATGGACAGTAGTAAGCAGTTTGTACCAATCTTTTCCATATGCTTCTCTTTCTTTCAATATGCAACGTTGTGTTCAAGCAAAAGACGTTCAAAGCCATATTGGAGTATGTATTCAAACATGAAACAAATCCCCATACACAATGAGAAACACGCATTACATATATACTGAAAGCAGCATTTCATGTCGTCTTCCATCGGAAACCGAGAATGCTGCACTTTTAGCAACGCCTTTTCCAAATAAAATGTAAATGCAAAAAGCAATTTGCTATTTGCCATTTAAAAAAAAATAAAAATAATAATATTCCCCTCAGTACTAAATGAGTTATGCACCCTCAGTTTGGTCCCCAATGTCTTTGTGACTTCCCTCATGTGCATTTGGTCATCTCTTCTGCACGAGCCTCCATTTTTACCATATACCCTCCCCATCCGCAAGTGCAATACACCACCCCATTCCAAGACATACCCAGCATATTTATACCTTGCCTTGGTTAAACCCTTTGCTGCTTGTATGCCTTCCCAACGCTTTGCAGGCATCTCAACGGGAGACGATGTTATACATTTTTGGAATAAAATCTGAGGAAATCATACCTTGTGCAAGCATGTTAAACTCTAAGAACAGCGCTATATGATATAGCTCCATCGCTTCTTCGGCCCGGGTCATGCTTGGCTTTCCGGCTACCAGAGCTTGAACTTCACACAGGCTCCCAACTGATGGGCTACAATGCAAAACATAGGAAAGGTCCACTATATCTGTATACATACAATGCAAAATTACTTTTGCATATTTTTTTGGTATTATAGATTCATCCAAAATGATTCGCGTTGGCGTCCTTAATGTCCGGTCTGTAATCTCCTCTCCTGTTCTTATTCTTCTTTGAAGCAAGTTACGGAAGAATGGTGACCGAGCTGAAAGAATAGCTTTGTGAGCTCTCAGCTCTTCCTCTAAACAGTTCTGACTTCCGAATGTTTCAACCAGCTCGGAGTCCGATAAAAAGCGGAGTATTGCATCATAGTAGCACATGTAATCACACAGGCCACGCATATCTATGTCCAAAGAATTTGGTGTACCGAATTCTTCACTTAGTTGTACAAGGATATCAACATTTTGGAATCTTGAATCCTCTATGCCAAACTCCCCCGTGTAAAGGTAGTGTAACAATGCAGAAAACATAAGCATGTCAATTCCAGCAGTGTTGATATCCATTATTATCTCTGCTCCATACTCAGGGGAGGATGAAAGCAAAGTTTTAAAAAATGGACACCGTGCTGCCAATATGGCACGATGTACAGGAAAGCATGTTTCCTGAAATATCAAATCAACATCGGTACAGTATTTGTATTCATAAAGATCAGCCATATCTTTCTGCAAAGTCCGGGCTTCTGGTCTTGCCAAGTTTGCCTGCAAAGAAAGCTCTTTTAAGGCTGATGTGCCCTCATACTCTTCCACCAGTGCATTCGCATCCCTAACATCCCAGCCAGACAGGAGCTCCCGCATCTGCTTGGCATGATCAGCCGACCGGCTCGATTTCCGACGCTTAATGAATTTCTTTTTAAGCGTAGCAAGGCCAGAGGTTTTCTTTTTTTTGTCTTGTGGTTTTTCATGACCATGATCAAGGCTGTATAGTTTTGATTCATAGCCATAACCTTGATGGGAGTAAGATGATGTTCCTAAAATTGAATAGAGAAATTACATTTGGCAAGACATGAACACATGATTTGTTACCAACTGATTTATGCGATTCTATTTAATGTGATGTCCCCCTTCCCGAGAAGAGGAAACAAAAAACAAATATTATGATTATAATTGTATATAGCAAGAGAAATTGATTTAATTTAAGAGAACACACCCATATGTTCTTCTATTTTTTTTTTGTTAACGACTATTCAAAATGATGTATAATGATGTATTTTCCAAATAATATTTTTGGCAATACAATTAATATACATTATACAGCTTTCCAAAATAAAAGCTGAAACATTCTCTTGATACAACGCAAGTTTACCAGTTATTACAAAAATGTATATTCTAGTAAATCACAGATCCACTTCAATTGAGAAATAATATCACCCAGAACATGTTACATTCGATTAAGGCATCCATCAAGTTCAACAAATGTGACAATTTCACTTAACACTGGAATGTTGGAAAACCAGGCACGATTAATCCCCACCAAGCAATTGAAACAGGGGATTACCAAGAGACAAATATGTCCGGATGAAATATGGGATCATATACAAAAAATGGCAGCAACAAATGCTTTGCTAGATTATGTATGAGAAAAAACTGTATTCAATGCCTAGCTACAATAGTTGCAAAGAAGATAATGTGAACCTGCTAAATACATGTGCAAGATGTTGATTTTTTACATACACACAATGTATAAACACAAAAATCAGTGATTCAGCTGTCCTTATTTAGAAGGGACAGCAAACTTTCAGTGACAAGAGAATGGTTTTATGGTATTACATTCCCATGTGTGCCATTTTACCGATCATGGTCATGCACAAGTCCTTTCCGTGCCAGCAGCTTCACGGAAAGCTAGATTTAAATCTCTCAGTGTCACTTTACATTAAAATGCGTGTTGCATGATGGGAATATCCCAAATATTACATCTCTTATGATTAGCTCTTAGATGTAGTTTGATTGCAATTATGACAATATTTTCCTTAACTATTCTGCCATCCTGAACATGTAACAAAACTGATCCTTATTTTTGAAATATACGGTTAAATGATTTATTCTTTACAGGTTAGGCAACTATAGATAGGAACCTCGCTCTAGCCCCTTGATGGTTGAGGCGTGCTGCCTAGGGAGTAAAACAATGGATATATAGTGGGTGTATCTAAAGAGGTACACAGAAAGAGTCCCTTTGTAGGCGCACCGCAGATCTTTATAGAATAAAAGTGGTCAGGGGTGAAAATGTGTATAACGAAATGTCTTAATACTTTATTCAAATCAGTGAAAGTGTGATAAAAACAGTATACATGTTCATATTCTACTAAATATACTGTGTTAAAATAGACACTAAACGGGTCTAAAGAATCTACTGTAGGCCCCCAGTAGGCATAGGTATCAAGTATTTCTGGCTAATGCTGAACTATTGTTAATCACTGTAGTATCTTTGAGATTATTCATGCATCTATAATCGTTATAGGGTGATATGGAACACAAGGTGGGTACTCGTCAGTTTGAATGGATACCTGGTAATATTTGGTGTAAACCCAAACCCTATTCCACATTCTAAGTGGCTCAATTAACCAGATGTAATGATCGTATGTGGATAGGCACTGTAGTTCTAATGGTACAGTGAAGTTAAGCAATGATGTTTAAGGATGCACTCGTGGTCACCCGCAGACAGCTGGAGTCCACTACGCATGCGTCTACGGCGTGTGCAAGAGTTGCTGGCTCCCACTGCGTCTGGCAAGGTAAGTATAGTAATTGTGACTAGAGTGGTGTTGCTAATCGGTGGTTCCCATAGAGGGAGAAATGGGCATGATACACTTCAAGGTATGTTCTAGGGGTATGTATAGTTTAATCACCACAAGGAAAGAGAGTATATTTGTGCCCTCTTGTATCTATTTAGTGTATTTCACAGGGCGATTGTTTAGACCCACAGATGTACTGTTCTATTGTTGGTACAGTTCTCATACGCACAGATCTATGTTTAGTTAGAGATTCGAACTGCGCATGCGTCGACTTCAGTGAGTTTTGCTACGTGTACCGTGAGACTCTGACAGTCTCTACAGAGAGCAACTGGTTGTCGTGCTGCTTGTGGCCATTGTTGGTAAGTGTAATTTAAACAGTGTCGCGCCAGGGAATATCACTGGGTCCCTATTGGAAAAGGGGCCAGGTTTGGATGCAGAGTCTGATCGAACCCTGCTTTGTAGTCCGCACTATGCGGTGAAGTACAGTGGCTGTTTGCCGTACCTCCCCTAGCGCCCCTTGATAGGTGCCCGCAGACCCCGTGTGAAGATACTTATATTCGGTATCCCTGCTGAATAGGTAAGTATAAGTACTGTTAGTGGCCGAAGTGATTGACCATGGTACTCAGTATTAATTTAATTACCAGCGGGTTACGTCTAGGTAGTTCCTTGTGACTAGGCAATGTCGCATCAGGGAGTACATACAGGACCCCCGCTGAAAACGGGACAGGTATATGAGTGGGGTAGATCAGTGACCGGGCGCATCAGGGAGTACAACAGGGCTCCCGCTAAAACCGGGACAGGTATATGAGTGGGCTAGATTGTAGAACAGTGACCGGGCACAATTCCAGATAGTGTCCTGGATTCCCAATTGGTATTGCTCCGATACTAAAGTTGAAAATGCAGTGAGTAAAAATATTCTGTTTGCGGTTTGATAGAGTGTGTAGTGATTGCAGAACAGCCCTGCCTATGGCAGGGCTAACACCTCTTTAAATGGGTGTATCAAGTCATAGATGCATATGGTAAGTTAGAGGCTGAGTTTGCAGCGCTACAGTGAAACAATTGAGCTGTGCTCTTTGCAGCTACAGGAGGTTGTTAGTAGATTTTATCGGCAAAGACCCGACATGCTGCATGTTTCGTCGCTTCCTTGCGACTTCTTCCGCAAACTCAGCCTCTAACTTACCATATGCATCTATGACTTGATACACCCATTTAAAGAGGTGTTAGCCCTGCCATAGGTTGTTCTGCAATCACTACACACTCTATCAAACCGCAAACAGAATATTTTTACTCACTGCCCGGTCACTGTTCTACAATCTAGCCCACTCATATACCTGTCCCGGTTTTAGCGGGAGCCCTGTTGTACTCCCTGATGCGCCCGGTCACTGATCTACCCCACTCATATACCTGTCCCGTTTTCAGCGGGGGTCCTGTATGTACTCCCTGATGCGACATTGCCTAGTCGCAAGAAACTACCTAGATGTAACCCGCTGGTAATTAAATTACTACTGAGTACCATGGTCAATCACTTCGGCCACTAACAGTACTTATACTTACCTATTCAGCAGGGATACCGAATATAAGTATCTTCACACGGGGTCTGCGGGCACCTATCAAGGGGCGCTAGGGGAGGTACGGCAAACAGCCACTGTACTTCACCGCATAGTGCGGACTACAAAGCAGGGTTCGATCAGACTCTGCATCCAAACCTGGCCCCTTTTCCAATAGGGACCCAGTGATATTCCCTGGCGCGACACTGTTTAAATTACACTTACCAACAATGGCCACAAGCAGCACGACAACCAGTTGCTCTCTGTAGAGACTGTCAGAGTCTCACGGTACACGTAGCAAAACTCACTGAAGTCGACGCATGCGCAGTTCGAATCTCTAACTAAACATAGATCTGTGCGTATGAGAACTGTACCAACAATAGAACAGTACATCTGTGGGTCTAAACAATCGCCCTGTGAAATACACTAAATAGATACAAGAGGGCACAAATATACTCTCTTTCCTTGTGGTGATTAAACTATACATACCCCTAGAACATACCTTGAAGTGTATCATGCCCATTTCTCCCTCTATGGGAACCACCGATTAGCAACACCACTCTAGTCACAATTACTATACTTACCTTGCCAGACGCAGTGGGAGCCAGCAACTCTTGCACACGCCGTAGACGCATGCGTAGTGGACTCCAGCTGTCTGCGGGTGACCACGAGTGCATCCTTAAACATCATTGCTTAACTTCACTGTACCATTAGAACTACAGTGCCTATCCACATACGATCATTACATCTGGTTAATTGAGCCACTTAGAATGTGGAATAGGGTTTGGGTTTACACCAAATATTACCAGGTATCCATTCAAACTGACGAGTACCCACCTTGTGTTCCATATCACCCTATAACGATTATAGATGCATGAATAATCTCAAAGATACTACAGTGATTAACAATAGTTCAGCATTAGCCAGAAATACTTGATACCTATGCCTACTGGGGGCCTACAGTAGATTCTTTAGACCCGTTTAGTGTCTATTTTAACACAGTATATTTAGTAGAATATGAACATGTATACTGTTTTTATCACACTTTCACTGATTTGAATAAAGTATTAAGACATTTCGTTATACACATTTTCACCCCTGACCACTTTTATTCTATAAAGGTCTGCGGTGCGCCTACAAAGGGACTCTTTCTGTGTACCTCTCTAGATACACCCACTATATATTCTTTACAGGTTAATAAGCTACTTGACTTATACCTACATTGCAGTTATCGGAAGGTCAGATGTTCTATTTATAAAATAAAGTCCAAGTATATTACCTATGAACGTCTGCGAGTTTCCCCCTGCCCTCGGGGAACAGGCGTGAGGGTAGTTTGATGCATTCGCACCCATGGTGTCAGTCACTCAAACATTTTGCCTGCCAGCTCTTCAATGTATAATCCCACATTGCCTTGCATTTCTTAAATCCTGCTTCTAGCAAAGGCATCGTATCCATTCCTGAAAAGTAAGTACATAGTATTATAATGTGCTAAATACATAAAGAGCTCAAAATCAAACAAACATAATTTTTTTTTAATAAATTAAGGAAACTTACATTTTATAAAAATGTACATTTCAAAATGTGTTCATTTTGCTTAAGGCAGCAATGCCCTCCAGAAGCCTACGAGCGACTCAGGGAGCAAAGGCACGGACTGATAACGATACAGACTTTGAATTGGGGAGTCTCGCTCAATCCCAGTGTCAGCTCCTTGTGACCTTATGCAAATCACTTTCTCCCTGTGCCTCAACCACAAAAAAAAAAATAAGATTGTAAGCTCTTCAGGGCAGGGATTCATGCTTGCAAAAAAATAAAGCAAGTCTATGTACAGCGTTGTGTTCACGGTCAACGCTATAAAAAAAAACCCCTCAGTAACAGAATGTTCTGCACTTTTCTGTTTTTAGTTTTAATAATGATTTTCTTAATCTCGAAAATCTGTAAAGGACGAGATCTCTAAGTACAGACTGCTGGTTTAACTTCACTCAGAAATATATTTTGAATAATTCTTCCAATCTTAAAATGGACATTTGTATTTGACACCAATATTGATAAAGTCGATAAGTTAAATGGTCTAATTTATACGGTTTTTAGTATTTACACTGAAAAAAAAAAAATTAAAGCAATGATCACACTGATTTTCTTCTGAAAAAGAATGGAAACCAATGTCTCCCGGAGCGGAACCGTGTGTGTGCAAGATACTTAGCGGTAAAAGTACTGGCAATGTGTCTCTTACAGAGGGAAGGGGGGGGGGGGGTTGGAAAGAATGGTGCTTTAAACCTCCCGCGTCACACAGGGAGAAGGTGCGATGGCATCTGTTGCAGCTTCCTATTGGTATTACTTTACTGGTAAGTATATTGGGATCTGGGGGTCACTGGAGCTGAAAGTGTGGCTTAGCTTGGTTCCTATACTGGGGTGTTAGGAAGTGGGGATTGCTGCTCTGACTGGTATTGTTGCAGTCCTGCTCGAACACTGGGAAACTAATGTTATGGCCAGGATTAGTACGCACTTATACTCTGTTTTTAGTCTGGCGGTTAACATATACTGTACTGAACAACAACATTTGCAAAGGCAGCATTGGTAAAACAATCCAGGAAAATCAAGTAAATGAATGAATTACTGTAACCTCCTGCTGTCCGGCCTTCCTGCCTCTCACCTGTCTCCCCTACAATCTATCCTAAACGCTGCTGCCAGAATCACTCTACTCTTTCCTAGATCTGTCTCAGCATCTCCCCTCATGAAATCCCTCTCCTGGCTTCCGATCAAATCCCGCATCTTCTCCTCACTTTTAAAGTTTTACACCCCTCTGCCCCTCCTTACAGCTCAGCCCTAATTTCTCGTTATGCACCATCCAGACTCTTGCGTTCTTCTCAAGGATGTCTTCTTTCTACCCCCTTTGTATCTAAAGCCCTCTCCCGCCTTAAACCTTTTTCACTGACTGCCCCACAACTCTGGAATGCCCTTCCCCTCAGTACCCGACTAGCCCCCTCTCTATCCACCTTTAAGACCCACCTTAAGACACACTTGCTTAAAGAAGCATACGAATAGCACTGTGGATATTCTGAACACGATACATAAAGCTTGGTCCCCTGCAGACGCACTTACCAGAACTCCCTCCTACTGTCTCTGTACGTTCTCCCTAACAATTAGACTGTAAGCTCCTCGGGGCAGGGACTCCTCTTCCTTAATGTTACTTTTATGTCTAAAGCACTTATTCCCATGATCTGTTATTTATATTATCTGTTATTTATTTGATTACCACATGTATTACTACTGTGAAGCGCTATGTACATTAATGGCGCTATATAAAGACATACAATACAATACAAGTGAAGTTACATTGCATGTAACATTTCTATTCACCACTGGGGCATTCAACTAACTGAAGTGAAAAAGAAACCCTCAGAGGAAAGTCTTTCAGACAACTATTAATCTGCATTAGTTTGTTATGCCGCCTCTCTTGTGCTCCAAATATTAAACATCTGATGGTGGATGTAAAGAAATAACGGGAAAGACTTACCAAGACTTCAGCCTGTGCATAATAATATCCCTTAGCACATAACCTGAACAAATTGCAAGAACAGTTGTAACTATGTTACCTGAAAAACTGTTCTGACTGGGCCAGAATAATTTTAACGAGCTAGTTTCCCTAAATTGACCAACAAAAATGTATTAACGATCAGTTGCTATGGGATCCAATTGCACACACTATAGGACATTAATATACCAAGTTACATAAGAAAAATAAATACAGCACAATTTAGGTAGAATTGTGTTACAATATAAAAGCACAACTAGTACCGAATAATGAACCCTTGTCCAGCAGGAACTCACTGACCCATGAAAGTTAAAGCCTAACTGCATATTAAATCATACCAGGATAAAACAAAATCAATTACTTTGCACTCCTCTCACTTCCCTAAAATAGCTCCAATCTGGTGAATGTTGTAAGTCTTGTATTTGTTCAACTAAGTCTGGCAGATGTAAAAAGTCAAAATGTATATTTCCATCTAATATGCTTTGTTTGTAGGTAAACACATTTTGTTACAGATCACAAGAGCAGACAAACTGCTACTGAAACTTAGCGTGTTCACCACAGATGGAACGTAGATAGACTCCAAGCAACACAAATAATTATATGTGCTCAAGCAAACAAAAATCAAAGGGGAACATATCTGCTTAAATCTTGTACCATTGAAACCACAAGCTCTGCTTAATGTTTGTGTGCAACAAAAATACTTGACCACCCATCAAAAAACAATAACAAGTTTTCCTTTTCTGCTGGGACTCTGAAAAACAGAATACAGGTCACTTAAAGCAGCAGTTCAGTCAATATCCTGCATGTGTGTTTTTTTTTAATAAATCAGTTCTGTAGTAAGAAAGTAGAAAGTAAAAGAAAATAAACACCTTTACAAATTGTTAAAAGCACATTTGTAAGGCATTTAGTTTTAACATTACAAATTGAAGACGTCTTTAAATAATTTTTTTTTTTTGAAATGTTTAAAAAAATGTCAGAGCATTAGAGATAGGGAAGAGATGTCTAGGTCCCATTAATATTAACAGACCTGCCCTTTTTTCATGCTGCCGTGTCTTAAACAGCATGTCACCAACTGTCCCTAAACATCCACGGTTATCACAATAAATAAACAACTTATTTTTTTATCATGGCAATATTCCCCTCATACAGGTATATTGCCCAGCTGTAAGTCATACCTTTTCCAAGTTCTACATATTTCCAATATTGCCAGATGGAACATAGACCTGAATCTTCTGTGCTAGGGGGAGAATGTTAAAAAGGTTGGAGGAGATTTTAAACTAGGATGGAGGGGGGAGGGGAATGAAACAGATAAACTAAAGAGAATAGATGAGGAAACAAGGTGGTATGGAGGTAGAATGGTGGCAAGGGCAAGTTTGACAAGAAGTGAGACACATAGTAAATACAGAGAATACTAGAAAACTTCTAAAGACTAAACCAAGTGGGCACAGAAAGGAAGGAGCAGATAAGATAATAGTACAGGCTGAAAAAAACTGAAATGCATGCTTGCTAATGCAAGAAGCCTGACAGATAAAATGGGGGAGCTTGAATTAATAGCTGCAAGGGAGCAGTGTGATATCATAGGCATTACTGAAACATGGTGGGATGAAACTCATGACTGGGTAGTTAATTTAAAGGGTTATTTCCTTTTTCGGAAGGATCGAGCAAATAGAAGAGGAGATTGAGTATGTTTATATGTTAAACAAGATCTAAAGCCTACTATAAGGGAAGATGTTTATGAAGGGAATGATGAAAATGTAGAGATCTTGTATAGAGAAATTAGCAGTGGAGGTAAAAGTATAAAGAAAATGTTTGTAGGGATATGCTATAAACCACCAAATATCAGTGAGATTGAGGAAGCTAAAATACTTTTGCAAATGGAGAAGGCATCAAAACGAGGTAATGTTTGCATAAATTGGTGATTTTAAATTATCCAGACAGACTGGGCAATGGGATTAGCATTACAGCAAAGGAAATAGGTTTTTGGGGGTGCTTAAAGACAATTATATGACACAAATTATTGCGGAACCAACCAGGGGAGGGGCAATACTGGATTTGGTAATATCAAACAATGTATACGTAATACCCAAATGTTCTAGGACTTGAATATTTGCCAACAGTGATCATAACATGGTCTCATTTGAAATAAATGATCAAAAATCAGATTACTTGGGTTCAACAAAGACCTTAAACTTTAGAAAGGCAGATTTTAATAAACTGAAGTAATACATTGGGATGATGCTTTTGCAGGGACAAATGAAGATAAAATGGGCAGTCTTTAAAACATTGTTAGAAAAGCACACTTAGTGTACACGCTTGGATAATAAGTATAAAAGAAATAAGTCAAAAGCAAATGTGGCTAAACAAACAGGTAGGGGAGGAAATGGAAAAGAAGAGGCAGGTGTTTAGATTCTTTAAAGCTGCAGTTCAGTCTTTTTTTTATTTTATTTATTTTTTTACTTCAATAGTTTTATGTGTGCAATCTCTAATTACCTAAAGAACTGTATAACTGCAGGTCAATTCTTTCTCCATGTATTGATAGGTCGAAATTTGGTGACATAATTAGTGAAGGGATCTGTTTATATTCTGCTTGTCTGTCAGTGGAAGCTCATGAATATTCATGAGCAATCTTGCACTGACATGTGCTAGAGGGAGGGCAGGGCTGACAAAGGGGTGTGCCAGGGCTTGTGACAGGACATGAAGGGGCAGTGCCTTAGCAAATGGCTGTTAAAATAGAATACAAGAAAATTGGTCTTTAAAAGTTGTTTTTTTTTTTAAACAGAAAATGCTAAAAGTATTTTTTCTTACTACAGAACTGATTTATTAAAAAAAACACACATGCAGGATATTGACTGAACTGCAGCTTTAAGTCAGAAGGGACGGAGACATTGTATCAGAATTATAAGGAATGTAACAAAAATTGCAAAAGGGCAATCAAATTAGCAAAAATGAATAATGAAAAAAGAATTGCAATAGAAAGTAAGAATAACCCTAAAAAGTTATTTACGTACCTTGATAACAAAAATATGAGGAAAGAAAATATAGGACATTTTCAGTGTGAGATGGGCAGGCAGATTATTGGAGATAAGGGAAAAGCAGAGGTATTAAACACATTCTTTGCCTCTGTGTTTACCAGGGAAGAATCAATTTCAAATGTAGTGCCGCAGGAGGAAGGAACAACCTCCATATTAATAAACAATTGGTTAACTGAGGAAGAAGTTCAAAGACAGCTTGAAAAAATTGAAGTAAATAAGGCACCTGGCCCCGATGGCATACATCCAAGAGTTCAAGGCATTAAGTTCAGTAATAGCCAAACCATTACATTTAATATTCAAGGACTCCATTTCCACAGGCTCAGTACCACAAGACTGGCGAAAAGCAGATGTTGTACCTATATTTAAAAACGGGAGCTAGATCACAACCGGGGAATTACAGACCTGTAAGGCTGACTTCAATAGTGAGGCAACTACTTGAAGTTTTAATACGGGATAATATTCAGGAATACCTAATGGAAAACAAAATTATTAGTAATACTCAGCTTGGATTTATGAAGGATAGATCATGACAAACTAACCTTATTTGTTTCTTTGAGGAGGTAAGAAAGAATTTATACCAGGGTAATGCAGTTGATGTGGTTGGTGATTTCGCAAAGGCTTTTGATACGGTTCCACACAAGAGGTTGGTGTACAAAATAAAGCAAATTGTACACAGCAAAATATATGCACTTGGATTGAAAACAGGTTGACAGACAGAGAGTCGTCATAAATGGAACTTATTCAGGTTGGGGTAGGGTCGTGAGTGGAGTACCTAAGGGATCGGTACTGGGATCACTGCTTTTTAACTTGTTTATTAAGGACATTGAGGTTGGCATTGGGAGCAAAGTCTCCATCTTTGCTGATGATACTAAATTGTGTAAGGTAATAGAATCAGAGCAGGATGTAATTTCTCTCCAGAAGGACTTGGAGAGACTGAAAACGTGGACAGATAAATGGCAGATGAGATTTAATACAGATAAATGTAAGGTTATGCATTTGGGAAGCAAGAATAAACTAGCGACGTACAAATTAAATGGGGATAAATTGGGGGAATCCTTGATGGAGAAGGATTTAGGAGTGCTTGTAGACAGCAGGCTTAGCAATAGTGCCCAAAATCAAGCAGTAGCTGCAAAGGCAAACAAGATCTTATCTTGCATTAAACGGGCAATGGATGGAAGTAAACATAATTATGCCCCTTTACAAAGCATTAAAGGTTAACTAAATTAGATTTATTTACATTAGAAAAGGAGGCATCTAGGAGGGGATATGATAACTATATACTGTACAACTATATTTCGGGACAATACAGGGAGCTTTCAAAAGAACTATTCATCCCACGGGTTTCCCTTATCCCGGAAACAGAAGAGGAGTCCTTCCATTTCCCTACAGTGCAGATCTGCGCGTGATCTCCCCTAGAAAACAAGTACTCTGCAGGCTCGTGTAGCTACTACGTCATGGAACCCCCCCATATGCCGACTCCATGAAGTAGTGGCTGTGTCTTGGGGCATCCCAAAGGGTTAATAATATTGTATACCGATACATTTTACCCAATAAAGATGCAAACTCTCCACCAAATATATAAGATGCCAGTTCCTGGTGTGTCAGAATATCCCCCATTATCTATAAATCAGTGCCCGTTTTATTCTTGTTAATTGCAGCTTGTGTATACGAACGATGGTATAGGTGTGTGGGGCACAGAAGGCAAAACCACTGCATATTTATATACAAATATACACGGAAGAGCAGTGTTTTTCGATCAGGGATCCCTGGTTCTTTGTAATTTTCTGGTCATTTGAAAAAAAATGGTATCAAATACAGACGAATTTACAATGCATCTGATCACAGAGTGCCATTAGAGATGGTTGGGGGTTCCTCAGAATTTCACCAGAGGGATTGTCACTGGCTTACATTAAGAATAATTCTCTGCAACAGAATATACAACATAAAAAGTGGGTACCTTTTTTTCTCTGGATCAAACAGCACTAGGATTATAAAGTCTGCGACGGCAAAACAGACAATATCTGTGCAGATAGAGGACAGTTGCAGACAGGAGAAAATGTAGGAAGCATCAAGTGTTCCCTATTTGCATACCAGAATGTCTTGGTCAATTTGAAACAAGTTTTTTAAAAAAGTGTATACAATCTTGGATAAGTAGCTTAACATTTTAGAATATTGGGGGACGGACAGCTTTTTGAAGTGAAACTTCTTTAGTGGCACCTCTGATGGGATAAAACTGGATAGATGGGGGGCGAAATGTGAAACGGAAGTGACGTCACGTAATGGACGCCGCTCCGCTCATAAGTCCCCTGTCACATGTGGCGGCGATAGCCGCCGGCGCCGCTCCTAATCGCCGCCGCACCCCTCACCCTCCCACACCTGGTTGCTCACATATTCGGCGGCGATAGCCGCCGCGCCTAACTGCCGCTGTTCCGCCGCCCGCTGCCATGCGCCACGCATGCGCAGAAGCGGCTGGCAGCGGCGCCGTTCCCCGCCCGCTGCCATGCCGATGGACAGGAGGAGGGAGGCTGGCGCCGGCGCCGCTCCTAACAGCCTGGGAATGGGGGGGTTTGAGCGCGCCGCCGGGGGGTGGGGAAGGGGGGAGCTTGAGCGCGCCGCCGGGTTGTGGGGAAGGGAGGAGCTTGAGCGCGCCGCCGGGGGGTGGGGAAGGGGGGAGCTTGAGCGCGCCGCCGGGGGGTGGGGGGGGGTATCTGCTCAGAAGACTCAGACTGAGCCCCCCGGGTCCGCAACTCCGCCGGGGGTGGGGGGAGTCAGGAGAGAGGGGGCAGGACACAGACAGAGAGATATACGGTGTGTACACACAGAGAGATACACATACACTGACATACACACATTGACTGACACATACACACACTGATTGACACACACACACACACGCACACACACACGCACACACACGCACACACACTGACGCACACACACACACTTACTCTGACGCACGCACACACAATGACGCACGCACACACTCACTCTGACACGCACACACTCTGACACACACTGACGCACGCACGCACACCCCAGTGATGTACCGAACACCGCCCCTGAATGATGTGCCTATTCCTTACCCCCCCCTGTGAGCTCCCCCACCCGCTCAACATTCATGATGCTGGTACTGCTGCCAATAAACACATACACACACACACACACACACACACTGACGCATGCACACTTTGACGCATGCACCCTTTGACGCACGCACACGCACACTGACTGACACACATACGCACGCACACTGACTGACACACATACGCACGCACACTGACTGACACACACACACACTGACCGACATTCACACAACACAGAGAGAGAGAGACATACACTGACACACACACACACACATTGACTGACAGACACACACATTGACTGACACACATGCACACACTGACCGGTACAGATACATACACTGACCGGTACAGATACATACACTGACTGACACACACACAAACGAACACACATACATACTCTTTGACTGACACACATACATACTCACTGACTGACACATACACTGACTGACACATGTGTGCCGAGCACGCGCGTTATAAGTCAATTTCTGTGACAAAAGTCAAAGACGTTTCACTTACTATGCGTGTGCACAGCACACACAGCTTTTTTTTACTATACATCTGAACAATGATCACTGGATAACAGAATAGTATTTACTTTCATGTCGAAAGCACTTATTCCAAGTATGTCTATTATGTCGTCATGGGTATTATTGCTGTGAAGCACTATGTACATGGATGGCGCTACACAAATAAAGATATAGATCTACTTTACAAGCAAAAAAGAGACACAGAGGAAGCCAGACTTAGCAAAAATGTATAAAAACTTTCAGCTTCAGCATGTTTCCATCATTATTGCTTTTAACAAAAGCAATTAGTGCACTGAAATGCCTGTTTATATTGCAAACATCTGGAGGGCCTTTGGATTTATTTTCATTTCAGAAAAGTGCAAAGCGTAACTGCATGTAGAAACAAGTATGCGCAGATCTAATGAAGCCTGTAAGCAGAAAAAAAAAGACGAATCCCAGCCCATTTCTGAAGCAAGAGCAATTTTTACCATACACACCTTAAAATTAAGTTTTATATGATGCTTCTTGATTTTACCAACCAGTATCAAGTATTATTGTAAAATTAGGCCAGTTTAACAGGTACCAACAAGAAAATTGTGTATGTTCACCAACAACTTAACAAAATAGCCGACTACACCAACAGGGGTATTGTTCGTTTGGAACAGCTATTATTTTTATTTGCCAATCTGCAACTTTTTTTGTAATGGCTTATACTTTATGTACATTTATTTAGTACATGAAAGTAAAGCTGAACTAACTGTTACAATGGACTCGTATGTAGAAATGAGAAAAAGGTAATTATGGACAGTATGTGCAAAACAAAAAGTCCCCTCAGAAAGTTTGTAAAGCTCCATAACTAAAAATAATGCTACATGTATAATTTAAAAACTGTAGTAATTTCAGCCTTAACACTTCTAAAAGGTGCAAAATCAGAGACAACTCAATGTAGCCAAACTGTTATTAATACCTGTAGTGAATTCTCCAGCCATGTTATAACCAAGAAAATGCTCCAAAATTAGGAATGTGGTGGACAGGCCTTACATACACTGAACCCCAGTGAAGAGCCAACGATCCAACCATGATATACCTTGAAACACATTTACTCTTAAAGTACTCTTCCTTATCTTTAATTTCAAGTCACTTCCAGTGGAGTATTGTATGGGGGAAATAAAACGAAGGACACTCTGCAAGTCAGACATCAATCCCAGTGTTCGCCTCTGCTCCAGAAAATACATGTTCAGTCCCACACCATTGGCCAGGAATGTGACGCCAATATGAATCTTATCTTATACTATATAATTGAAAGCACTGTATGCCTGCCTGCCTGGATGTCCGGTGTCCCTAGGGGAAATCTCATTGGTCCCTTGGCCCGCCCCCGCACACCTCTCATTGGCCTGAGGCGGAGTGACGGCCCAAAGGACACACAGTGTCTCACACACACACACAAAATCACAACAACACTCAATACCCCCACCAAACGCTGTTGGCTCATACACTCCCCACAGCCTCAACACCAAACCCAACCCAAGCTCAAACCAAGGCGTTCCTCGCGCGATCAGGGGCCGCGGACAGAGATGGGGACAGGGGGGGCCCCCCTCCGGTCCCGGCTTCCCCTGTCACCCCGCGTTTACAGGACAGTCCGCGGACAGGATGGGTAGGGGGGATTGCCTCCGTCACCGGCTGTCCCCCTGTCAACCGCGGACCAGGGCAGCTGCGGCGGACAGTGAAGGTGAGGGGCGGAGGGGGATGCCCTCCGGTCCCGGCTTCCCTGTCACCGCGTGACAGGAGCGGGACAGAGAGGGAGGGGGATGCCCCTCCGGTCCCCGCTTCCCCTGTGCACCGCCGGGACAGGAGATGTGGAGGGGGGATGCCCCTCCGGTCCCCGCTTCCCCTGTCACCGGTGACAGCGCGAAGGAGATGGGGAGGGGGGATGCCCCTCCGGTCCCGCTTCCCCCTGTCACCGCGTGACCAGCGCAGCGGGACAGGGATTGGGGGGGGATCTCCGCGTCCCGTCACCGGAAGGAGATCGGGGCGGTGCCACGTCACCGCTCCCTGCAACTGCGTGACAGGGCGATGGGAGGGGTGAGAATAATTGCAGCCCACTAAGGTCACAGCTTTGACACACTGCACCGCGGTTGGACAGGCCGCGGGACAGGAGATGGGAGGGGGGATGTCCCCTCGGTACCCCCTTCCCCCTGGTTCACCGCTGGTGACAGGCATGCCGCGGGACAGGAGATGGGGGGATTGGGGGGATGGATTAAAAAATGGGGTTGGGAAAAGAGGAATTGACAGCCTTTCTCTAGTGAACGTAAGTGACCTCATGGAGGGGCGGGCCTTACGCCTCCGGGCTTCCTGAATCACCTGGCCTTCTGTGCCTTATACCCGAGCGCTTCTGCGTCCACTGAGGCCATGGGCGTGTGTCCCGGGGTTGCGCTTTGTAATGTTCTGTTTGTTGTCCCTGCCTTAGCGGGTCGTATTGGCTGGTGCGAAATTGTGGGGTACGACAAAGGAGTGGGTCGACAAGGTGGCTCCTCGCGTGACGTCTGTGAGGGGAAGAGAGATGGGGGACCTCGTCTGGCGAGAGCCTGTGTGTTAAATGGATGTTGTAATTGTGGAGTAGGCTGTTAAACTGTGTTGTGAGAGGGGCGGGGGAAGGTGTTGGAGTAGTGTGTGGAGTGTTGTGTAAGTATGGTGTGTAAGTGTCTGTGACTGGGTTTGAAAAAACTGTTTGAACACATTGATAACACGGGCCGACAATGAGCGAAGGGACCACAGGACGGGACGGGAACGGAGCGCACGGCGGCAAAAGATAAGGGTACTGCGAAAATTGACTTTACGGTCGCCTCCGGGTCATAGTTGCACTGCGGTCCCCGGAGGTTGCTGGTTCTCATCAGACTTATGAGAGTAACTAATTAGTAGGAATTGGTGAGTCTATGCTCAACTGAACACCTGCATGCATGATCATGACTGGCATGTCCCGGGTTCAATAGGGGATACATATCATTGGTCCATTTGGAAGAAACACAAGAAATACCCCTAATATAGTTCGAGAAGTCGGGGGGCATAGCTCCGAGCAGGATGCGCAGCCTTTAACCCTTTCAGTGGTCGTTTGCAACACTGGTATACGGGTCTCTGATTCGGCGGTCTGGTCTCTTTGATCTTTTCTAGCTTGGTCTTTCCCGTAGCGTTTTCGGTCTTTGCTCTCTCATGTCTCTTCCTTTCGACTTCTGAGTTTCCCGATCTCCCAATCATCTATACTGCGTTTTGCCCCAAATACCCGGAATTATTCACCAGTTTGGTAGGACCCGTTCATTTTTTGCTTCTTGGCACCGTACCCCGTGCTATTTTTCCTGGCTACCTCATATTTGAGAAATCCTTCTACAACAAAGGCTCTTTTTTGTCCCCCCCCTCCTCCTTTCCCTACCTTTCTTTCTAATCCGCCCGGTTATGCGTACAATTTTCGCCCCCCGCATCGGTCCCTGTAGCTTTTCTTTGACAGTTGCAGCCCGCGCTCATCCTGGTTTTTTTTTCCTGCTATGCCTTCTTTAACCCTCTAACCGCTTCGTAATGTCGATCTTTTCCAAGCTTCTCCGATTGTTTTGAATCTCACCAAACCTCCCCTTTCTGTTTCTTAATCCCTGGCTTGTGATGCTTCTTCCTGTTAATCTTTCCGCCCCTTCGTCTGATTCAATCTCCCCTCAGCTATCTCGCTTTTGTGCTCTTTAGCGAACTTTACCACCTACTATTTGCGCAGCTGTCTTTGTTCCCGTTTCTTGTTGTTTCCTTCTCCCTCTTTCCTTTTTTTCACTAGTGGCTCCTGATTCCTCCTACTTCTCATTAATCCCCCGCCTAACGCTTGCTGTGTTTTTTGATCTGTCCTGCCCACCTGTATCATCAGCCTGCGAACACCACCCTCTATTTTTCACACGGTTAGATCTTCGTGCCAGTTCGCATCACCTTCTACTCACTGCACTACTGTGGGCTCGGCACCCAAAGAAGGGCGCTCCTTTTCCTTACTGGCCGTCGCCTTTAGGGTGCCCATGTAGGCGAAACACTAGGACTCTTCAAGGATAACAAAAGGGGAAATATAAACAACATATCCCCACAAACTAAAACGCAGGTACCTCTAACTTTCACACACAGAAAATGCTATCTTTGGATTGAGATAAAGGGCAGGGAGGGGAAATCCAATAACAAAACAAGAGTAAGTTGCGAAGAACTAAAGGGGGAACACTTCACAGATAAATCGGTAACGCCCCTCGCGAACCGCAACCTAAAATCTTCCACACCCCCCCACCATCCCGTTTGTGCACCGAACTTACCCGAGTCCCGTGTACACCACACACACATTCACACCCCCCCCCCCAAGATCACAAAACCTCACCCCCCACCACCCCAAGCTCAAACCCCCCCACCCCCCCAAGCTCACACCACGGGCGCCGCATACAGTCAGGGGGGAGCGGGGACCGAGCGACCGGGACACCAGGCGGGGGGGGAGCAGCCCACAACACGCGGCCTTCCCGCCTCAATCCACGTGGGAGCGGCCGGATGAGTGAGGCAGAAGCGGGCCGGATGAGTAGCGAGGCCGGATAGGTGAGCAGCGGCCGGATGAGAAGGCAGCGGCGGCGGAGTGAGGCAGCGTGCAGGATCGAGGCAGCGGCGTGAGGAGGAAGCGGCAGGACGTGGTGAGACTCTCCCACCCTCCACCATGCTACGTTGCTGCTCTCCACCCTCCATCAGCCTGCCCCGTGCACCCGTGCTCCTCCCTGGCAGGCTTCCCCGCCCACCTCCACTCTGGCCCTCGTGTCCGGCTCCTGGGCTCGATCCCTCCCCCGCCCCCCGACCCCCGTTCAGCCCCTACACGAACATGACTGCAGTGGTACTCGCGCTCTCCCGGCCTGCACTGAGTGAAGAGAGCTGTGCCGTACTCAAGAGGTAAGCAGCCATCCCCTCCCCCCACCACACAAAAAGACAAGGTGAGACCACACAATATAACCAAAAAAATAAAAAACCCCCACTCCCATGGGTGAGACTACCACATCACAAACAGGGACACACACAGGGGCGGGAAAACTGTTCCTCTTATTGCCACCCTTGCCCATTCCTCCGTCACCGTATTCCCTAACCTCCGTAAAAAGGTGACTATGAAAAAAAGGGCGAAAATAAAACACGCGGGACAAAATAAAAAGGCTGGAAAAATAAACAAAAACCAAGGGCTAAACAAGAACAAGTGGTAAAAAAAAAAAAAAAGGGGTTGTACATCAACACACCAAAAGTTGGAAAAAAAAAAACAACAACGCGGTAAAAAAACAAAACACAACGTGTATACAATAACAAAACAAAAGTGCGAAAACAAAAATAACAAAAGTGTACAAAAAAAACAAACACGTGGGTAAAAAAACAAAAGTGCTTCTTGTTACAACACACACACACTGTACACACACTGTTGTACCACACAACCATGTGTACACACACTGTGTTACAAACACCACACACACACACAAGAGTTGTCTACCACACACACACAAACGCGTGTCTACACACACACACACACGCTGTCTACACACATCACACACAACCACGCGTGCTACACACACAACACCACCCGCTGTGTCACACACACACGTCTACACACACACACACACACACACACGTGTCTACACACACACACACACGTGTCTACACACACACACGTGTCTACACACACGTGTCTACACACACACGTCTACACACACACACACACACACGTGTCTACACACACACGTTAACACACACACACACACACACACACACACGTGTCACCACACACACCACACGGTGTACACACCTAGTCTACACACGCTACGTGTCTACACACCACCACGTGTTATACACACACACGTGTCTACACCAACAACACACGTGTTACAACACACCCACATCGGTGTTAACACCATTACCACAACACACTGGTTCCGTGAACAACACACACACGTGTATACACACCACACATGGATACACATGTATACACACACACAAACACACACAACTTTGTGTATACACACACACACACAAACACACGTGTGGTATACACACGCACAAAACACACACACGTTGTGTATACACAACACAGTGTGTATACACACACCACACCACCACAACACACACACACACACACACCACAAGCTGTGTACACACACACACACACACACCACACATGTGTATCACACACACACACACACACCACACACCACACACACCACGTGTGTATACACACAATCGCACACACACACACCCACATCAGGCGTGTGAGACACACACACCCACACAACACAACTATCCCCAGCACCCACCAATCAGCCACCAACCCGGCTTATCCCATGCCCCCCCCAGCACCTTCATTCTCGGCCCCGCCATTCCCAAGGTCCCCCATCAACACCACACTCTGGCACCTTGACTCCCCCATCGGCACATCGTCCCATCCGCCAACCCCCACATCAGCACACAAACCCTCCCAAATCAGCACCCCGAACACATCACCATCGTACAGCCACAGCAGCAACTACCACGCACATGTGGCCCGCGGGACAACTTCCTCACCCAAATGTCCCACACCCCACACCACAAACATCCCGGCAAAGCCGGGCTCTCAGCTAGTGTCATACATCCAAAATGTGTACCTAGTAAACAACAACCAAAGTGCAATTGTAAGCTGCACTGATTTTGACAGGGTACTCCAATAAAGATAATGCGAGTTGATTCGAGCTGGCCTCCTCAGTGGCCGAGCTGTGTCAGTGAGCTGTCATTAGCCTGACTTGTATCATGGTGATTGATCCGCCTCCTCCCTTTTGAAAAGAGCCCCGGCCCCTGACAAGAATCTAAACAAAAGCAACACAGCCAAACAAACACCAAAACCAACATGCCCAAAGCCTGCCTGCCCCCCTTCCCATGGCACAAGAGAGGGAGGGCGGTAGGAGGGGCAGCGGAAGAGGGGGTGGGGAGGCAGCGGGCACAGAGCAGAACGGGGTGGGAGGGCAGCGGGACACGGGCTGGGAGGGAGCAGCGGTGCACAGAGAGGGCGGAGGGTCGAGTCGGAAGAGGGAAGGCAAGAGAGGGGGGGATGAAAGGGAATGATGGAAAATGACGACGTGCAGGTGGGGAGCTGGAAAGAGGGCCAAAGAGCGGCAGCGGGCTGAAGTTCGGATGACGAGGGAAAAGAGAGTGTCAAGGTTCTCGGGGGGAGCTGCAGCGGGAAAAGAGAGGACGGGGGTGTGGGGAACAAGCGGGCACAGAGCGGCGGGGGAGTTCAGATGGGACAAATGAGATGAAGTGGGAGGTAAGAGCGGGGGAAAAGGAAGGGGCGTCTGGGGAGGGCCCCGCAGGGGGGGGCACAGAGAGGCCGGTGGGAGGGCGCGGGGCAAGAGAGGGGTCGGGGAGGGACGCAGGGCCCCACAGAGAGATGGGTGGGCGGGGCCGCGGGCAAGAGAGGGGTGGGTGGGGGGCCCTCGGGCACAGAGAGGGGTGGGAGGAAGCCGCGTGGGGCCACAGAGAAAGGGGTGGAGGGCCGCGCGCACAGGAGGGGTGGAGGGGACGCGGGCAAAGGATGAGGGGTGGGAGGGCCATGGGACAGAGCAGGTTGGGAGGCAGCGGGGGACAGAGCGGGATGAGAGGGACAGTGGCACAGAGCGGGATGACGCGGGCAGAGGGACCAGAGCGAGTTGGTGGTGAGGGCAGCGGGACAGAGCGGTGGTGGGAGGGCAGCGGGCACAGCGCGGGTGGGAGGGGCAGCGTGGACACGAGCGGGCGGTGGGAGGCAGCGGGCCCAAAGAGCGGGGTGAGAGGGGCCGCGGGCACAGAGCGGGATGATCGAGGGCCAGGCGGGCACAGAGAGGGATGATGAGGGCAGCGCACAGAGCGGGTGGGAGGGGCCAGCGGGCACAGAGAGGGGTGGGAGGGCAGCGGGGCACAAGAGGGGTGAGGTGGGCAGGCGGGCAAGAGATGGGTGAGTGGGCAGCGGGGGCACAGGAAGAGGGGTGCGGTGGGCAGCGGGCACAGAGAGGGGTGAGGTGGGCAGCGGGCCACAGAGAGGGCGTGAGGTGGGCAGCGGGAACAGAGAGGGGTGAGGTGGGCAGGCGGGCACAGAGGGTGGTGGAGGAGGGGCAGCGGGAACAGAGGGGGGGGGTGAGGGGAGCGGCAGCGGGAGGCACAGAGAGGGGTGAGGAGGGCAAGGGGCACAGAGCGGTGGGCGGTGGTGGGAGGGCAGCGGGCACCAGAGGGGTGGGAGGGCCAGCGGCAAAGAGAGGGGTGGGATAGGCAGCGGACAGAGGGGTGAGGAGTGGGCAGCGGGCACAGAGAGGGGTGGGAGGGCCGCGGGCACAGAGCGGGGTGGGAGGGCAGCGGGCACAGAGCGGGGTGGGAGGGCAGCGGGCACAGAGAGGGGTGAGGTGGGCAGCGGGCACAGAGAGGGGTGAGGAGGGCAGCGGGCACAGAGAGGGGTGAGGAGAGCAGCGGGCACAGAGAGGGGTGAGGTGGGCAGCGGGCACAGAGAGGGGTGAGGTGGGCAGCGGGCACAGAGAGGGGTGAGGAGGGCAGCGGGCACAGAGAGGGGTGAGGAGGGCAGCGGGCATACCCTGCCCGGTCTAGAGGCCCGATGGGTAGGAACACATCGCAGCTTAGAACCGGGCGCTGGGCATGGGGTGGGACTTCCGGGGAGTGCACGGCCTACACCGGGGAGTGCTGACAGCTTCCCCCCCACCCCGGTACCGGAGGCGGCTGTAACGGGATAACCCTCACTCCCACACACTTTACCTCCGCCTACTCCCTTCCCTCATTCCGGTAGCTGTCCTCCGCCGCTCCCCGGGCGGTTTCCCTCCCACTGGTAACGCCCTCCCTCCGGCGCTCCGCCCGCCTCAGAAACTCGCCGCCATCTTGTGTATTTTTTTTTTAACTCGCCCCTCCCCCAGACCGCTCTGTCAACGTCACCGAGGAGACGGCGCGAGATCAGCTCGGGCACGTGACCCGGCGCGAGCCCAATCCCCCCCCCCCACCGGCTGCTGGTTGGGCGCGCGTGCCCGCGTGCCCGCGTGACGTCCCGAGGCCTTGCTTCCCTCCCCTGTGTGCATCTCACAGGCCTATTTCTGTGTGCAATGTCGCATCGTGCAGGGGTGTCCAGCAGAGGGAGCTCTCACATATTTACACCCCAGTGGTAGCAGCATGAAACTATAGATGTTCCTTTACAGTGTGTGCAGGGAGCCCCTTGCCTATAAAAGTGACAGCAGAAAACATGAGTCTCAAATCATCACCCTGTCTCCCTCCTGCCTTTTGCCTCTAAACTCCTTGAACGTCTTGTGTTCTCTCCTTGTCCAATCTCTCACCTCCTATTCTCTCCTAGATCCGCTACAATCTGGCTTCCGCACTGCTCACTCCACTGAAACAGCCCTCACCAAAATTACAAAAGACCTACATGATGACTCCCAAGCCTGACCCTACTGCCCCATATACCTTACTGTTGGCAGTACTAGCATACACCTAGTATCACAAGCACACTTCCTTGGGGTGGTTTTTGACTCCTCCCTCACATTCACAATGTAGCTAAAACCTGTTGTTTTTTCCTTGGTAACATTGCAAAAATGAGGCGCTCCGCACTACTGCAGTGACCGAATGAGGTGAGCACGGTGCTGCCGGTGCCAGGGAGCTATTGCCGGGGCTTTCCTCGCCGGCGGCTCATGTTTCATATCTCTACCACCCGTCACTTGTCTGCCTGTGTGTACAAAGGGGGGAGGGGGAGGGGCGCGGACGGTGTCCCAGTGCTCGGCTCACACAAAGGGGATATTAAGGGGAGCACAAAGGGGAATATTAAGGGGAGCACAAAGGGAATATTAAGGGGAGCACAAAGGGGAATATTAAGGGGAGCACACGGGAATATTAATTAAGGGGAGCACAAAGGGGAATATTAATTAAGGGGAGCACAAAGGGGAATATTAATTAAGGGGAGCACAAAGGGGAATATTAATTAAGGGGAGCCCAAAGGGAATATTAATTAAGGGGAGCACAAAGGGGAATATTAATTAATGGAAGCACAAAAGGAATATTAATTAAGGGGAGCACAAACAGACTTGAGTTACCAGAGGGCCTGAGCTGGCCTGTCTGCAGTCCCTGCAGTGAGGGGCTCGCCATGCCACACGGGTGGATGTCAGCTACACATCCAACCAGGAGGGTGGAGAACTCCCCTTATTGTCCTGCTTGGGAGCTGGCTTTTCTCTGGCTTTGTATGGGGGTGTCCCCCCCCCCTTTCCTACCACCAGTACATTTTACAGAAGTAGCAAAAAACACACAATTTTGTGGTGTAGCCCCGGTCCCTGCGGCTCCTAGAGACCCCCCTCCTTTGTGGCAGCGCGGTCGCGGGTGCCGCCGGAGTCAGCGACGGACCCGCCGGCTGCTTCCAAAGGTGGGGGCCGGAGCAGGGAGCGTTCTGAGCTTTAGGAGGCTCTGCGGCGCACCCGGCTAGCGGGGGCTGCCATTGTGGTTGCGCGCGCATGCGCCGGGATCGTGCATGCGCGGATAAGGGTAGGGAGCTGCGGCGGCCATTAGACAGTCGCGCATGCGCAGTTGAATCGCGCACGCGGCCCCAATGGTATAGAGGCCTCCACGGGACTACAATTCCCATGAGGCTAAAGGTGGAAGGCACCAGGTGCCCCAGAGTGGCCAATAGGGCTGGAGGATTGCCCTGCAGGGAGAATGGATACATTTGGCGGGGTTTTGAGGAGAGAGTCAGTCGGTGCTAGGGGAAGGAGGTAGGGTGCAGGAGTCAGTGACTCCCTGCACTAGGCCCCAGCTAGCCCTGAGCCACCCAGTAGTGTGAGTTGTGTCAGGGACAGGCCCCAGGTTAGGGACCCTGCCCCTTACTATCCAGAGCCAGTTAGGGACACAGCGGACGCTGCGCGTCCATCCAGAGGTTTGGGCTCAGACCTTCGTTGTCGCTGCAGCAGCCATCCGGGTGGGATCGCGCCGGACAGTAGTTCCTGTATTCAGCCGCCATCAGGATCCTTTGTGAAGTTCCTTGGCAGGCCCGGGCACTGGAGTGCTCGGCAGGTAACCAACAAGTGCACCAACTATATCACCTATTCATACAGGACATAGTGACTGCGCAGTCACACATACATATCTCACTTGAGGGTGGGGGACATATTGTGTGGGGTTATTGGACACGGAGTGGGATCACCCGGTGGAAGGGGGTAGCGTCCTGCGAGACGCAGTAGTTAGTGTCTCCTCTCGGGAGGGACACCTGTTGATATATATTGCCTATGCTAGTGGAGTAAAGTCATTCGTTTGTTTTACATGCTGTGTGTGTGTGTGGAGTGATATACAATTGTCCTGCGAGGAACCACTCCCCCTCTGGTAGGAGCCATCGCAGGTGGAGGCGCTGCACCAAGTACGAGGTTACTCATATTATTATACGTGCTCCAGGCTCTCTGTGGCGGAGGCTTAGGCCTCCTGTGAGCCTAACAGGTAAAGCACCACACTGGGTAATACATATCCCCTCACCTGCACCCTATCTGCGATTGGGGGGGGGGGGGGAATATGGGTTACAGTGGTTTTTACATTCGTGTTTATTTTTTTTCACTAACCGTACCAAGCCACCAACTGCGCACTGCAACTGTTAGGTATGTATATACAACTTTGTTTTCACTTTGGGCGCCGCGGAAAAATCCTGATCGCCTTGGGGAGCCTTGAACCGAAAAAGTTTGGGAACCACAGGTGTAAAGTGTATTACTGCTGTGAAGCACTAAGTACATTGATGGCGCTATATAAATAAAGATATATATACATAGTTCTTAGACCGCACTCATTATTACATCTTTTTTTATAATAGACTATGAATATCACATTTAAAGGCACAAGTACAGGAAATAATTAGAACCAAGAGAGCCTGGAGACAGATATAAAATCTCAATGCATAAGTATGCTACGCACTGTGATGTCACCTGGCGCATGCGCTGCGTGGGAAGAGGGAAATACGTGAAATAATATCCATTTATCCCTAATTTTGGGATTGCGTTAAAATAATAGTATGGGGCACTTTGACTTAGTTGTAGTATTGGCACCGAATCAAGGCCACATATACGTTCGGTAAATAGTATCGCTTGTTAATTAAAGGGAATAACCCAAAGTTTACAGTTTCACTCCTGTAAATAGCTTCCGGTTGGTTACATGTTTCTGTCGGTGCTAACGATATGTACAAGAAGCGTTCCCCCTAACATCGTTACCCACTTATGGGTCTTCAGCTTGACCTGGGGGCCTGCGTTTAGTTTATTTAGGTCTTACCCAGGAGTGCAGGAATGGGGGCGGGGAGGGGGGGTGTAAATACGAAATCAGTAACATACATTACCATAATGTAAAACTTAGGGGGCTTTACCACCCCATGGCCCTAGTTCCAGCCCCCGTATTCTGATCACCACATAAGCACTCTATACTTGTATTGAGATAAGCACACGTTTGTACATGCCTCATTTTAACTTTGTGTATGTGGCCTTGATTCAGTGCCAACTATGTCAGAAGTGCCCATACTAATATAGTAGCCCAATCAAGAAGATTAGGAATAAAGAGAGATTATTCGGTGTATTCCCTCTTCCACGCAGCTCATGTGACAGATTACATCACAGCGCGGTGTATACTGGTGCATTGAGATTTTATACAGGTCACTGGGCCCTGTTGTTATAATTATTTTCTGTAAACGTTACGTTTCAGCTGCTATTCATTTTGTAGTTAACAAAAAAAAATCAAATCATGAGTGCAAAATGAGGAATTCTGTGTTTTATCCCATAAATACTATTTGTTTTTGTTCCCTGCACCACCTTAAATAGAAGGCTAGTTATAACTAGTGGGTATTGATGACACCATGGGTGCCGGCTTCCTATCGACCCGTGTGACGCGCCGGGTATAGAAGTAAGAAGTACCTGTGGCAGCTTTCCTTGTACGTATCTTGGGAACAAAGGGGTCCCCAGAACTAAAATGAACACAGTTCAGCCCCAAGGACTCCCAGCCTCCCACAAAAAAAAGGAGGAGGGAGGGGGGAGTGTTGCTTTATCAGGCACATACTTAGATTGTAAGCTTCCTGGGGCAGGAATTTCCTTCTCTGAATTGTATTGTCTTTTTTGTAAGGCGGTGCATATACTGTTGGCACTATAAAAATATACATAAATACAAACACTAACAGGCCATGGACATAATGTGTAATGTTTTTATAACCAGTGAGCTGTAGTCTTTGGATGAAATAGTGGAGGGTTTCCCACTGCCTGACCTCAATATCCATTAGTCTCTTAATGTGGTAAGTATGAATTGCATACCTAGGTATAATATAATATATATATAATTGGTATTGTTATACAGATATTATGATGAGTGAAATATATTTAGTTTATTTTTCTGGGTCCAGACAGAGAAACCTAGCAAGCAGGCATTTCTGCCTAAGCAGGATGTGGTTAACCTTTGGGAGAAAAAATATTCAGAATGGTTCTAGTGAAATATCCCAAGATGCATCTGGTGAATTGTATGTCATGGAAAAGCTCACTGCCAAACAGCTGTTTTAGTTTTTGTAAATAAGTGTGTGTTTAGAAACCTAACACCATGTAAGTTCATCACTAGAGGTGCTTGGAAAACATTAAAATGATTATTTACCTGTTGTGCAGAGTTTGGGAGTATGAATTACACAAAACATGGAAAATAGATTGTCTCTCGGAAAACCACGGGGGCTATTTACTGAAGTCTTGCCACTGGAAAAGTCAGAAAAAATGTATACAAAAATATTGCACCAGATTTATTAAAGAAACAGCAGCAATTTTTTTTCAATGGGATTCACTTCCTTTGATAAATATGCTGCTTTTTGCAATAGTTTTGCAGCTGAGAGATTGTTGTCTGTATCTTGTCTAATAACGTTTGTGTAATGACAGCCTGTTTAACAGACTCACAACACATTGCATTTCATCTTGTCTGTGAGGTTCTACTTTGGTCAGGTATAATATTAGTGTCAGTGCTCCATAGATGAACATTTTTATTTTATTCCAGTTCCTGTATGTTCCTGAAAGAGCCTTGTTGATCTCAGCACAGTTACTGCTATGGACATTTCTTGGGTATGAACAGGACTCATATCGCAAGCTGGAGACTGCCAGGGGTGTACGGTTACACCCCGTAGGGGTAATGACTGCAAACTGAATCCCGTCAAGGAAAACAACGGCAAGCCACATGTATTTTTAATATAAAAAAGTGTTGTATTGGGGACGGATCGACGATTTCGTCGCATTTGGACCTAAACGTCGATCTGACCACAATAAACCACTTTTTTTTATATATTGAATAAACCTCTGGAATGCCATTTCTTTCCTTGACAGGATTAAACTTCTGTGGCCATGGGTTATTAGCAGGGCTTGACAAATTACTCAAAAAGCTACTCGCCGAACCAAAAAAGCTACTCGCCACCTAGCCCTGTCCCTAGCCCCGCCCCCAATTTAAAAAAATTGAATAAATTCCTAATAAGAACTAATAACAACATTCGTTTTTGACATAACAGTTTATTTATTGTATTACATTTATACTTTACTACAATTAGTCCTTGTTACATACTTACATATTAGATGAGGTTGGAATAAGACGTACGTCCATCAAGTTCAACCTATGCTAAATTTAGACGACAGATACTTTATCCTATATCCGTAACTACAGTATATTGATTCAGAGGAAGGCAAACAAAAAACCCCAGTGACATATCATCCAATTATATCTCATAAGGGGAAAATAAATTCCTTCCTGACTCCAAATATTGGCAGATTACTCCCTGGATCAACATCCTTCCCATGTATACTTATTTGGTATATCCCTGTATACCTTCCCTTTCTAAAAAGATGTCCAGCCTTTTTTTTTGGAAGATATGTTTAATGTATCAGTCCCATAGGATAGAAGCAGTGTCTGCATGAGCAGTCCGCTGCAATACTCACAGTTTCTTGCATCTGTGCTGCAGGAGTGTGGGTAACAAGCCCACAGGAGCAGGCGGAGCGGCCGTACCCCACTATAGCCGCGTCCTGACAATTCTTATCTACCAGGTTCTTCACATAGTCATCCCACGACATGGCGGCGGATGCGGCAAGGGCTGTGCGGTGAGACCGGGGGACAGGGGGCTGTGCGGTGAGACCGGGGGACAGGGGGCTGTACGGTGAGACCGGGGGACGGGGCTGTGCGGTGAGACTGGGGCTGTGCGG
>CM071575.1:46477313-46607530 GCA_036426205.1 Ascaphus truei
CACACACACACACACACACACACACACACACACACACACACACACACACACACACACTCGCCCACATACACGCACACAAACATACACACATTCTCTCCCACTTAAACACACACGCTCTCTCTCACACACACACACAAATACACACACTCTCCCACTTACACACACACACACATACACACACACACTACCACTTACACACGCACTCCCACACACACACCCTCCCACTTACACACACACTCCCACTTATACACACGCACACGCACACACTCCCACTTACACGCACACACTCCCACTTTACACACACCTGGTGAGGGTGTCTGGAGCAGCGGGCATGACAGCGTGCCACTGGGGAACGTGGCCAGGTGCCTGCTGTGCCGGGAGGTGAGCCGGTCAGCTGCTGCTCGCTAACGGAGCTGACAGGCCCCGGGAAATAGGTGCCGGGGAGGAGGACGGAGGCTGAGGGGGGAGGAGGACAGAGGCGGAGGCAGAGGGGGCCTTCTTGGACTAAATCCTGTGCTGTCCTGGTCAGTCAGTCACTCCGCCATACCTCCCCGCTGCGGGCTGCATATGCGATCCCTGCCAAGCGGCTGGCCTATCCGCTCACAGCGCTTGGGGTGTGTGAAGGTCTGTGCACCTGCTTCCACTTCCAGGCCAGTGCGCGCGCTCCTCCCCTACCGGGTCATGCTGCAGGGTGGCCGGTAGCGTCCCGTCGTCAGTGCAACGTGGTGTAATTTGACGTCGTGCAGCCATTTTGAAGGCAGTTGGAGGTGAAGTCAAAATTTGATGAAGAATGCCGGGAGAACGCTGTACCACGCTGCTGCATCTGCCGCCGGTAAGAGACACGCCAGCGGGTCAACTGCAGTCGCCCATGGCGAGCGGGCGACTGCATTTGTCGAGCCCTGGTTATTAGCCTTGTTAGCACTGAATGGAAATAAAGAAAGATAAGCATAGGTGTCTCACCAGTGCCAGATTACCCACAAGACACCTGCCTAGTACCCCCCGAAGTTTAGGGCCCCCCCATAGGTTACAGTGGGCAGGTGCTGTGGCTCCAAGCTCCCCATGTTGCAGGCTGGCGGTCACTGTCTGCCATACTCCCCGTCGTCCTGTCGGCGCCCGGATCCAACTTATGCCCGACCGTAGGATGGAGCTGCAGACCCCGGACCCCACCCAAGGTAAGGTGTGTGTGCTGCAGGAGGAAGCCACGTCAAGGAAAGACCCCCAAAGTCTTGGGGCTCTAGAGGGTCTTAATCTCCCACTGTGTCTCACAGGTCCACTCACATCAGGTAGTTGAATTGAATGGGTCAATGTTAATTAACAACATAATGAATCTTGGTTGCCACTGATGCTTCTGCACAGCCCACAAATAAGTGGGAAGGTCTTCTACGTGGGGATCCTCCTTCTCCACCAGTTGGTTTGATTCCATCTATTTCCCACATTAGACTGGTGCTAATCTTCCCTCCAGAGAGCGAATGCACCGCATAGCCACTAATATCAGCCTTCTCTTCATGCTTGTTGCTTTATCTCAACATCTACTAACATTCCTGTTACAGGACCTTGGAAACATGTCAGCTGCAATGCAGAAGTTCCCCCTGATACCTAAACAATTACTCCAGGGGAAAGTTTGGGTGCAGAAAAGGCTGAGCAGCATCCACAGCAAACCTCCCAAAGGAAAAGTTGGACCAGCTGTAAGTGTTTCTTTATTCATTTGCTGGGAGAAAAGCAGCACAAGCATGTATCTGGTAATCAGTCAATAACAGAGTAACCTATACCAAACCTGTATTGTTTTATTAGGACATGCTTTGTCATTTCAAACATGAATGGGCTAGGTGCATTTTACCTGTATGCATGTATGTTGTTCTTATCCAACAGTTAAATTAACTGTACTTGTGTACATTGTTCTAGTTTAATAAATAAACTGCCTGCACCTGCAACAAGGATTCTCATAGCTATGCTACGGGTACAAAGTGACAGTATTACATTTTCTATTCAGTTTGCAACTGCGTAATGGGGCTTTGCAATGATAATTCAAATGAATTCCTGAATTCTTATGTGACACATTTTAATACCCACTTATTCTATAGCAGTCACCAGCCCCCAACCCCCACTGTGACTGCACTCTCTTTCCCTTGTATTATGGATACTAGACTTGCAACAGATTTTACCTTCACCATGTTATAATCTATAAGTGATTAGCAAACGAAATAAAATCTACATTGAACGGGCTAAGTGGGATTGTGCCTATAAGAGGACATCAAATAATCGCCGTGATTCTGTGATTATCTTTTTATAGGAAACAAAGGAAATTATTTAAGGATAATGATAGAAATTGCAACGTTAAGCAGCTATTGGAGACAATCAGGCCTGGATATACTCAGTGCTGCAAATGTGCAGAGATCTTTAACTCATTAATAGTTGGAGGGGGTAGCAATATATTGCACTGCGGAGAACTGTGGTCCTATATAGCGCTCAAGGGTCTATTAGACTTCCAATGTCTATAAAGACAAAACGTTTGTCTTTCTTAGTGGTTACGACTATATCAATACATACTGTAGTATTTGAGAGCATTTTAAATCAAGCTTACACATATTATCCTGTATTTACTAATAGGTGCCTTATCATAAGATAGTGTCCAGTGCCTACGACACCTTGCAGGTCATGCATGTATGTATGTATGTATGTATGTATATCTTTAATTATATAGTGCCATCCAGGTGCATAGCGCTTTACAATACACGTGACATAACATTATAACACAATAGGAATAAGTGCTTTAGCTAAAACAATGGGGAAAGGAGTCCCTGCCCTGGAGAGCTTACAATCTATGTGGTAAGTGGGGAGAATTTACAGACGGTAGGAGGGTGTTTTGGTAAGTGCGTCTGTCCATTCAAGTTAAGGTGTCTCAGGGGATACTAATTATTATTAATGTGGTCGGCTGTGTATGTGTAAAAAACCTCTCAGGTCAGTGTATGCTATGTTTTATCAAAGGCACCAACAAATGGTAGTGTTACTTTTTGTGGGTCTGATTCTAAGATCTCTGCAACACACAAAGACCAATGCAGACCTAGACTGCCAAACAGATGATTTAAAACTGCACTTGTCACCTTATATACTATTGTCACCGCTTGTGCAATGCTGGGAATTCTAGCAGCAAAAGAGGGGACATTAGAATCAAAATATTATTTATATACATTTTGTATTTTAAATCTATTGCAGTTATTTCACTTTTATAATCCTTTCACTGCCAGGAGGGGCATCAATGTCCTACTGCAGGAGCGGCCAACTCCAGTCCTCAACGGCCACCAACAGGTCAGGTTTTCTGGATATCCCTGCTTCAGCACAGATGGTGTGCTGAGCCACTGATTGAGCCACCTGTGCTGAAGCAGGGATATCTTTAAAACCTGACCTGTTGGTAACCCTGGAGGACTGGAGTTGGCCAGCGATGTGCTACTGAAGCCTGTACAATGAGAGATTTCTTCCCTAATAAGTTTCCTCTCTAATAAGTTTCCTCTCAGAAAACCATGCTGAACGCAGGCTGTGTCTCGCTTGGAATTCATCTGTTGTTCTTTCTCCTAATTGTTCTGTTTCTGGTGTTCTGCACCAGTAGCTCCGCAGGGATTGAGCTTCACCGTCACAATACAACCTTGTGCAACCTATTCATCCGTGGTCTAGTTTCCCTGAATACCACGTTCCACTAATGAATGAAGAGACAGCCGAGTCTTGCCAAATCATCTGAGATTACTATTCATACATCCTGTTTGGGAATCAGCCTACACAGAACTGAGACCTAGCGAGTTGCAGAAGAGAGCGCATTTACACGACACATTTATAATCTCCTGATAGGTTTGTTACAAAACACTTATCTATCATACTGAAACATGATAATGATAATAATAATAACATGCTGGCTGCTTAGCAGCACTGGTTTCGGTTTATAGACACAAAAATACAGTGTGTTTATACAAAAAGGGCCATATTTACCAAATGGTGCTAAATGAATGGGTTATAAGATGCCTGAAGGCTTAGCACAGTTTAGTGAATAGGGCCCAAAATGTTTTATTAAATGTTATATGTTTTAATAATGTGATAGAATAAGGTAGCACTGAAAGGCAGTGGGTGGTCACTGGCTCTCATTTCTGAGGGATTTCAATATTTTGGGGGGTTTGCTTTTATCCTTGTAGAATCTGAGACAGCTGGAAGTGTCTCAATATTACATTATATTGCACTACGTTCAAAATTAAATAGGGGGGAGGTGAGCCCCAACTGTGAACTGGAGTACTATGCTATTCAGCATGGGCCTAATCAGTTGCCATGGCCCAACCAATCGTTAACCTTTTTGGTGTGCATTGCAGAGCATCAAAGGCGTTTGCAAGTACAGTTTATTACAAGCAACTTGTTGTTCACTTTGAAACCCTGTGTACTTGTGAAAATCAGATGTGTGTATTTATTAATGCTCCATGCACTTTATTTTATTGAATACCCAGGAGACAGTCATCGGACTCACCGTTTTTGCAATGGGTCTTCTTACACCAGCTGGGTATATTCTAATGCACGTCCGGGAGTACCGAAAAAGGTAGAGGAAGCACAACCGGTCTATGACATCATATCTCAAGACGAGAAGTTCAACGTGAAAGAACTATTGGCT
This sequence comes from Ascaphus truei, assembly GCA_036426205.1. NCBI lineage: Eukaryota > Metazoa > Chordata > Amphibia > Anura > Ascaphidae > Ascaphus > Ascaphus truei. The sequence continues at coordinate 46,481,956 of CM071575.1, forward strand.
GTTGGCTGTTTAAATCAAGACGTCACTTTTTCATTTTTCCAAATCATTTTATTATAACAGAAAATCTGTTATGTGGAGTTCTGAAATAAAGGTCTGTGTTTTGTGGTTTCTCAGTGTTATTATTTAATATCTTACCAAATGAAATCACAAGAATGAAGGCACGTGTGGATTCTGTGTTTGCTTTATGAGCTTTTAGCTACGCTGCTCCCACTCTATGGAACAGTCTGTCACCTCATACAGCCCGAGAGGCCCCTCTCTGGGAATCTACAAAAACAGGCTCAGGACCTACCTGCTTACCCAGGCATTTAATTAGTGATCCACAACCTGAGCCACATTTAATAGCTACAGTACCATCCCATCCTGTATTATATCTTTCCTTGTGTTTGGTCTCTTTTATAACCTTAAATATTTTCTTATTTTTCCTTTTGGTAACTGTGAAGCGCTTTGAATCCCATTGGGAGAAAAGCGCTCCATAAATAAAGTTATTGTTATTAATATTATTAATAATAATAATAAACTACAGTAAATAATCCATCTTCAGAAAAACATAGATCTATTCCCTGCCATTATTCCAGCACCATTCCTAATAAACTTTATAATCACCGCAGGTTCTTGTTGATCTATAAAAATAAAAGTGCTGGAATTCAATTCCCGTGCGTTCCCCACCAATACTGGCCCAATACTGGCCCAATACTGGCCCAAGAGTTCTATCCAGTATCTCTACGTCAGCCTAGTGTTTAGCAAAATAATTATTCATTCCAAATGAATCAATAAGTAAAACATTTTCTGTGTAAAGTTAAATGTAACTATGAATATTTCAAAGCTATAAAATGTACACTATCACCACCAATGTAATGTTAATTTGCACAGCCTTTTTTAAATAAGCCCACTTGACCCATCTTATTCCTGGACTGGTGCTGTTGGCAAGATGTCAGTAAAATATTTACTCTCAAGATCCCTGTCCTAATTATTATTGGTGGGAATTCAGCTCCCAGTCTAGTAGCTTATTTGTAATAAAATAAACATGTTGCTTTTGATCAACAATGCCAGGGAATGTGTCGTTTTCAATGTGACAGCCACTTTCCCAGAAAAAGGAGAAGCATTAATAATAATAATAATAATAATAATAATAATAGGGATAATTGTAAATCATTACTAAGTTACAAATAAATAATACAATGAATATAGGGTTGTGGAACTGACCACGAGTCGGGTACCGGTAGGATTGTGAAACTAAGATTAGTCCGATTCCAGTTGCCTGTCTTTTGCCGTCAGAAGAGGTAATGTGGGTCAGAATGTAGAAGAGGATTGGAGGATTTAAGGCTTTTCGGATATGCAGTTCATGCCTAGGAACACGGCTCCTCTCAGTAACAGGAGCGTGTTGTAAGGCTATTACACTATTATACTTGTAGCCCCCTTTCCCTATGCCTAAGGGAATTACACGTGGTGCTGTACCTGTTTACTCACAGGAGCCTAAGCCTCCGCCGCTGGGAGCCTGGGGTGAGCTCCTTCTCCTTGCAGAACAGCGCCTCCACCTATGAGGGATCCAAGTGTTGGCGGGATAGCCCCTCAAGGACCAACACACAGAAATAGTAATACACCATACCAAGTATATAACTAAGCTTTACTATACATAACACTACCGTACACACATATGACACACAGTAACTGTACCCACAGATAACCCCAATGACCCAACACTTGGCAGTTCCCCCAAAGTACTGAGGGTGCCGTGGCACCAACACCCCTGGTGTCCTGTCCCAGCAAGTCCCCACCCAAGTGTGAGGTAGCGCCACCCCCTGTGGATCACGTTGGGTCCCTGCATGGGTACTCCAGTACCCAGGTGCTGCTTGTTGCGATGGTTTGGAGCGGGTCCCACGTAGCGGGGTCTCCAACACAAATCCCCTCTCTCCTAAGGGTCCTGATCCGCCCCGTGGGGTGAGCTCCGGCTGGACTGTCTCACCTAAATGTCTCAGGGTCCTGTGGCCTGGTCCCAGGTCCAGGGTGCCACGTGGCCATCTGGTCAGCAGCGCAGTACTCTACACTAATGGGAAGAGTCGCTATCTGGGGCCTCCCTTACAACACTTGGCTTAGGTTGACTCAGGACCTAGCTGTGGCCTAGGGGGGCAAGGTCTGGGCCTAGTCCAGGAGGTACTGCTCCCTGTACACTACCTGCTGTCTTGCCGCCCTCCGTCCGACTGACTCGTGGGCTTTCCGCTCGCGAAAGATATCCTCTTCCTCCTGCCTGCACAAATCCCATTGGCTGGGATGGCCCCACGCGGGCTGTCCCTCCCTCTAGGGATTCTGTGACTTGTAGTCCTGCATCTACGTCACCGTCCTAAAATGGCCACTGCACTTTACACACTGCGCATGCGCACCTCACCGCAATACTCAAAATGGCCACCCCCACCTCCTGATCGCGCGGAGCTCCGGCCAACTAACCTCCAGCTCCCCCGCACCGGAGGCAGGGTAGGGGGCTCGGTTACACACTAGTATGACTATTATGACTATTAGCCATAAAACAACTGGCACTAGAAGACACATTACAGCCAATTCAAAGACCGCGCAGTAAATATGGGCCCACATGTTTAAATTCTTTCTGTAGAGTTTCAGCAAATAAAAACCCCCACCTGTGAGCACATTCACACCTCTCAGACAGGTCTGCAACCCTGCCCTTCCCCATTATCTCTTAGCATACAGTGCTTCCACTGCAGCCAGGGATTCTGGGTAATGACATGCACATGAGCACACACAGTGTTGACCTTTTGCATCTTGTCCATTTTAACATGGACCCCTATAAGCTTATGCCTGCCGTGTTACACAGTTTGGGCAGCACAGCCTGGGTAAAAGAAGTGCAGAGCCAATAAACCTACTCACAGACAGCTATTGCAACCTTTTGGGTCTCATCAGTATAGAGTTTCAGAAGCATTCCAGGCGCCAGCCAGTAATTCCAGCGTCTGCCCCACGCTGTCTGATGTCCTCTACCCACTTCCAAACAGCAGTCACGGGTGCACGTCCTGGTTCAGCTGATCTGTGGGCAAAGATTCTGCTGCTTCACAAGCTCCTCTGTGATCCCCAAACAGCGCCCACTCGACCCAAAATAGCAAATGAAGAGGTGGATAGATCAAGGTGCTGCCGCTCCAAGGATAAAGCTTGAAAAAGCGCCACAGGGGGCGTGAAACGCGTGGGAGGATGAGCCAATTGTGTTTTGTTCATATTTTTTATGTAGTCCAATAAATAGATTTTACCTTCATTTTCTGCTGAGTTTCCCCGGTTTTTCCTTGCACCGGCAGCACCTTGATTTATCCGCCTCTTCACTGGTTACTTATCTTGGTAAGAAGGCAGTTCAGATAGGCATTAATAAAACGTAACGGGCCGGTCCTAGAAAGGAAACAGTGCTCATAGTTTACTAAGTAATGCAAAACCTTAGAACAGGGGTGCGCAAACTGGGGGGCGCGGTGCTTACAGAGGCCTAGCGCTCTCCTCCAAAGCATTTAAATTACATTCCGGGGGATCGCGTGAGGCCTCCAACTTCCCTTACCTCCGGCGACGTGCTGCCATGGCAACGTGATGTCACATGACCCGGCGGCGTGATTTGACGCCGGAGACAAGGTAAATGGATGGGGGGGGGGGGGTTGGGGGGACACGAGCAAGGGGAAAGGTTTGCGCACCCCTGCCGTAGAACACCTTACATCCTATTTACACGAGCTGTGCTACTCTGCTCTTTGTATTGATGCTACATTAGGTTTCATTTTCTGTAAGCAGAGCACGGGGGCGTAGGCCAGGAAAGATATTCGAGATTATTGTAAAATATAATTTATTTATTTATAGAAAGGGCTGCAATTTTGTCTAAAACCCTTTGTGAAGATGAAAAAAAAGAGATACGTAGAAAAATATAGTTAGCACAATTTTTTGTTGAGTATAATTAAGAATGTGAAAATACTGTAAAGTGGTGAATTGAGTTACAATGAGAGTATTGATTTACAATCATGGCAGATGTGTGGTTTTCTTGGATGCTAACGATGTTATGTGCCTCGGGGTTACAAAAAACAAATAACACATTCATCTGGTTTCTGCTAATTTACAGTATTAGATTATAAGATGTAACAAGCAATTCAATGTCATGACAACAAACAGACACCTTTGTGTTCCCCGGCTGAGTCATGACATCAATCTAAACGAATTATACACTGCATTAGTAATAAATAATAATATCTGCTTTTCATTGTGGCAATTTCCAATATAAAAGACCAACACAAGGGCGGTGTGTCTCCCTCAATTTAAGTAGCTGTTTTAGACGTAGAGAACAAGTCTTGAAGACTGATGTAGGGATGAGTGAGTTTGTATCCGGGCAGGAGAGGAGCGGGACAGTATGTATCAGGGCAGGAGAGGAGGGGGACAGTATGTATCAGGGCAGGAGAGGAGGGGGACAGTATGTAGGGAGAGACACCATGTCACCAGGATCAGCAAGGGAGTGAGGCAAAGAGACACCATGTCACCAGGATCAGCAAGGGAGTGAGGCAAAGAGACACCGTGTCACCAGGATCAGCAAGGGAGTGAGGCAAAGAGACACCATGTCACCAGGATCAGCAAGGGAGTGCGGCAGGGAGACACCATGTCACCAGGATCAGCAAGGGAGTGAGGCAAAGAGACACCATGTCACCAGGATCAACAAGGGAGTGCGGCAGGGAGACACCATGTCACCAGGATCAGAAGGGAGTGCGGCAGGGAGACACCATGTCACCAGGATCAGCAAGGGAGTGCGGCAGGGAGACACCATGTCACCAGGATCAGCAAGGGAGTGCGGCAGGGAGACACCATGTCACCAACACATTTCATAGTAACACTTAAAGAATTGCTCAAGACATTGGCTGGGGCAGAAAGAGGAATCAAAATCAATGGTGAATACTTGAAGTCAACTACGATTTTAAGATGACATTGGTATTTTTACCACAAATCCAGATGACCTCCAGCAACAAACTAGAGAACTTGCCGAAGCAAGAACAGAGGTGGCCTTCATATGAATCTCAGCAAGACCAAGATAATGTCCAGCAAATGTGTCAACAGAAGAAGTCAAAGACTGTGTCTACTTTTGCCAGTGAGTATCAATGGATGAGAACCTTTGAAATGAAATCAATAGGAGAATGAAGATGGGATGGAGGGTTTTGGAAGAGATAAGAAAATCTTGTAAGGGAATCTTCCACTGTGCTTCAAAATGAAAGTGTTTGACCAGTGTATCGTATCTGTGCTCACTTATGGATGGCAAACTTGGACCCTAAATGCAAAGACCATTCATCATCATCATCATCATCATCATCATCATCATCATCATCATTTACTTTTTAAGTAAATACATGCCTCCACTTAAGGGGGCATTGCATAACTTTACAGTCAGTTTGAGCACACAATTATTTTGTTACACAAGAGACAGACAAGAAAAGTCAGAGTTATAATAATACATGGTGGCATTAAATGAACAAGGGTTAAACTTGTGTTAGAAGAGGTAGGATAGGCCTGCAATGTGTTAGGAGAGGTGGGGTAGGCCTGCAATGTGTTAGGAGAGGTAGGATAGGCCTGCAATGTGTTAGAAGAGAGGTAGGATAGGCCTGCAATGTGTTAGGAGAGGTAGGATAGGCTTGCAATGTGTTAGGAGAGGTAGACTAGGCTTGCAATGTGTTAGAAGAGGTAGGATAGGCCTGCAATGTGTTAGAAGAGGTAGGATAGGCCTGCAATGTGTTAGAAGAGGTAGGATAGGCCTGCAATGTGTTAGGAGAGGCCCTGTCTCAAGGAGCTTACAATCTAGTAGACATTGGGTATAGGGGATGAGAGGGTTGGTGAGCTTCAGAAGCAATAGAGCAGCTGTAACTGTGCAGAGGCGAGCAGTTTTGGGGGAATCCTTTAAGACATCCACCTTTGAGGTGATGCAGACGTAGACTGAAGCTCCAGAGATCTCAAAAAGTATAGAGAGATGTATGTTGGGTATTATTCAAAGAGACAGGAAAAATAATCACTGGGTTTAAAAGCAAACTAAAATTTGTGACATTATGACAAGGGAGAAGAAATTAAAATGGCATCGGGCCAGACAAATTGCATGAAGGAATTGCCATTGTTGGAAAAATATGGAACTCGACTGGATTCCAAGGAGTAACAAAAGACCAAGACAGTGACCAAAAGTAAGATGGGAGGATGAAATCAGAACATTTGGAGCAAATGGCAGAAGAGAGACTTAAAACCTCAGTACCTGTAATGTCATTGAGATGGCCTTCATCCAGCAGTGGATTGACACGGGCCTGATGATGATGATTATATATATTTGTGTGGTCATGATATATATACTATATATATATATAGATATATATATATATATATATATATCTATATATATATATATATAGTATACAGGAGTTGTGGCCTGGTGTAGTGGGTTATAGGGACTAATCGATCCCACCAATGACCCCACCCAGAACCGACCGCACCCTACACACTCACAGGATCTTACTTATATTCAATATAATCAATTACCTATACTTACTGGGAGAGGAACAGACAGTAGTTTACTCAAAGGATGAGATGGTGAAGAAAGAACCACAAACAAAAAATATGTCACTGTATTCTCCGGTCCTCAGCCAGGCCTTCTCAACAATGAAAGGAAGAGACTAAGAGATGATTAAACCTAGGATAGAACGGCTTCCCACGACACCATCACTTTAGGACAGTCACTGTCCCTATTGCTTCAGTCTCTATTAGGTTATGTACCACTCTGTGACCTAGGAAGGAAGAGCCTGGGCACTACAGCTTTCTGCTTGTGAAAAAAGATTTATTTAGCCAGTGTGATGACGTTTCGGCCCCTATGGCCTTTCTCAAATGCTAATGGCATGATAAAAACCAACATTAAAGAGTGTCTTATATACACCCTCCCACATGTGTCCACGATTGTCCGTGATTGTCCTCCATTAGAGTATAGGTAAAATGCTTTTCTTCCTGTTGGTCCTGCGACATCTGTGACATCCTCATGGGGCGTCTTCCAGCCTTCAGATGCTGTGATGCGTGTGACGTCATCGCGTTCGATATCCAACGTAGGTCCGCCTCCTGGACGTCCCATCTTGCCCTTCCTCTGACGTCCCAAGGTTTCTTCAGTCCCTCCAGACGTGGGGCGGAGCCAGTGATCTCCGTTATGCTCCGTGATGTATTCTTGATGGCAGGGACCTCCACTTTCTCCAAAATTGCTCCTTTAGTGCTTTCATCCGTGTGTGATGTGGGGCAATGTGTGTATTGCTTTCTGAAGGAAAATCCGTTATTTCCTTCCCCTGGCTTCAGAACCAAAAGGAACCTATTCTCTGCAAAAAAAACTGAAGCCTTGTGACTGGACACAATCTGCACCGTTTGCAGCAGACTTCCCCGGAGACGTTTTCACGCCCTGCCACTGTTATCTTCGATTTTTGATGAACTTTTCAGGCCTGGTAGACGAACGAAATGAAACGTAACGCAAGCCAGGTTTCAAATCCTTTGTCTCAATTTATTACTCATAGGGTAATGACTTTTATACAGAAAAAAAAAGATATTGGTTAGAGGCGTAACATAGGCGTAACATAGGCGTAACATAGGCGTATCATAGGCGTGTCTTGGGCGTAGCTTTGATTAGAGGCGTGATCTAGGGGCATGACATATTACTGGCGTGACTTTTGGGATGTGTCTTTCCCAATACAAGCAATTGTCTGAATACATAGCTTATTCATTGTCTGTTATCAAAAGAGACCTTGAATCTTTAGCAACTATATTACACTATTTTGCTTCTTGCAGAGAACCATTCTATTAAATTCTAACTAAAACATCAGGAAATTGACAACACAAAAGTATCGTAGTAATATCCTGACCAGGAAGAAAGGAAATGTAATTTAGCAGAAACTGAGTGCATTTATGAATTATATTTCAGCAAAAGGCTGACTACAGAATCTTAACTAGTTATGACCAGACAAAATGGAAGCTTAACATGAGTGCAGATTCTGGCCTGACATATTGGTCCTAACACTTTCTTATTCCCACGATCATCTTTATATGCCTCCTGTGGTGATGATTAGTGAATAAAGAGAGGTATTAGTGGAACATCCAGCAAGCCCAGTATAAAATGAGGAAAGATCAGTATACAATCCATGAACACACTCAAATTAAAATCTGCATTTCTTTAATAAAGATGCTTAACACTCATTAAAATAAAAAAAAAACTCCAAAGGTGTGATAGCATGATATATCCCTTATGAACAACCATACAGACCGAAACATAAGCGAGACCTCCAGCAGCAGCAGGTACCCGATCACCTCTAATGGAGGACAATCACAGACAATCGTGGACACATGTGGGAGGGTCTATATAAGACACTGTGTTATGTTGGTTTTTATCATGCCATTAGCATTTGAGAAAGGCCATAGGGGCCGAAACGTCATCACACTGGCTAAATAAATCTTTATTCACAAGCAGAAATCCGTAGTGCCAGGCTCTTCCTTCCTAGGTCACTTGGAAAACCGCCCCGAGATTCCTGAACCAGGAGCACCGGAATTTATTACATTTTTTTCCTTGTTGGGGAGTGCAGCATTCATCTTCCACTCTGTGACCTGCCATATTTATTACCTGTCTGCCTCTATTGTCATCCAGGTAGTTACAATAAAGACATAAAAAGCTGAGATAGGGGATTAGTATAGAGATAGATGATAGATAATAACATATATATAGTCTGATAGAGAGTAACATATATACGAATTGTCAAAGGTGCATAGATAGATTAACCTGTATAGATCAAGCAGGAGACACAGAGATAGAGATAGTAAGATAGAGATAGTAAGATAGAGATAGTAAGATAGAGATAGTAAGATAGAGGGAGAAAGTGAGAAACTATTTACAAATAGACACCCTGTCACTGCACCTGCACTCAAGTTATCTATTATTATCATTTCATTATAAAGCACCAACATATTCCATGGCGCAGTACAATACGGTTGGAGGATGAAAACAATAAAATATCAAACTTTAACTTACAGTTACAGTAGATAAGGAGGGTCCTGCCCCAAGGAGCTTGTACTCTATAAGGAAGGGTAAGGGAAACATAAAGTGCAGGGATATATATATATATATATAATAATAATAATAGATAGTAGATATATATATATATATATATTACATTCTGTAACAAACATCAGCATTATCACATCAAATGTTACATTATTAATTAAAGCATTAAACTAATGGTAGCTATCTTTTCCAACTACACCTACCTAAAAATAAAATCTATAACAAAGCGGCAGTGAGAGGTCCCCTGCTATTCTATTATCACCAATGGGCTAACAAATATTGACTTCTGGTGCCCTCCTACCAACAACTAATGTATTCTGCATTATATATATATATATATACAATACAATTTATAATTGTACAATCCATATACAATACAATACAACAACAATACAACATACAATACATACATACATATATATATAATATATATATACACTTTTCATATACAGTGTGGTGGTGACAGTGTATGCAGCCCTATACATAGAGTCCCTGTCCTGTAGAGCTTACAATCTAAGTTTGGTGCCTGAGGCACAGGGTGATAAAGTGACTTGCCGAAAGTCACAAAGCGCTGACACCAATATTTAAACCCAGCTCCCCTGATTCAGAGTCAGTGCCGGTACTGTACTCACCGAGCCACTCAATCAATCAATACATTGTGTATAATATAATATATGTGTTGTGACATACAGACAATGTACTCTGCCCCATACATAGAATTTTGCAGGCACAATGGGTCCCTGCCCCGAAGAACTAACTATCTAATGTTGGTGCCTAGACACAGGGACATAAGGTGATGTATGCAAAGACACAAGGGAGCTCACACTGGAATTTTAACTGGCTTCCCCTGCTAAATGGTTTTTCCACAAGCTACTAATTCATAGTGATGCTCAATGTATAGGCTCACCAATAATTCTATTTTCCAAACGTGCTGTAAGATTGGAGATCAATATTTCCAGACCTAGCGTGCCTGGTGTGGTTCAGATAAGGTATATAAAAAAACTTAATCAGGAGTAATTGCTGCTGTATTTTTTTTAATAGACTTTTTATTGGGTTTCCAAACATATTGTATTAGAAAACAAATAGACATTGCAATACAGAGAATACAGATTGCTGCTCTGCTGTAAGTTATTGCTGTTACACTCAGTAGTGTACTTGTAGAATGCTGCCCCCTTGTGGTATTCATTCTAGGTTTGCATAAAGCAAAACGTCCCTGTTCAATCTATATGGTGTTTGCTGTGATGTATTCTTGGGGAAAATTCAACTCCGGAATTCAAATGAGTGGAGCAGATATCTTTCTGAACAAGGAGAAGATGGCTTCACAGCATATTGAATAGGAACATATCTTATACTATATTAGTGAAAGCACTGTATGCATGCCTGCCTGTCTGGATGTCCGGTGTCCCTAGGGGAAATCTCATTGGTCCCTTGGGCCGCCCGCCCCCGCACACCTCTCATTGGCCTGAGGCGGAGTGACGGGCCAAACACACACACACACACACACACACACACACACTCCACCCTCCTCAGCGCACACACACACACACACACACTCCACCCTCCTTAACGGCTGCCCGGCCTTGACCCACCCCCCCCCCGCCCTTCCACGGCGCCTGGCACCAGCAACACACGGACCCCCCTATCACCACCTCGCGCGGGACCGTCAACATCACATTCTCCGGTCTCACCCTCCCTCTTTCCGTTGCTCACCCTCTCTCCCGGATGCTCACCCTCTCTCCCATTGCTCACCCTCTCTCCCGGTGCTCACCCACTTCTACCCTCTCACCCTCCCCCCCGGTGCTCACCCTCTCCCCCGGTGCTCACCTCCCCCCGGTGCTCACCCTCTCCCCCCGCTCTTCACCCCTCTCTCCCCGGTGCTCACCTCTTCCCGGTGCTCACCCTCTCCCCCGGTGCTCACCCTCCTCCCCCGTGTGGGTCCCACCTCCCACGTGCTCACCCTCTCCCCACCGTCGGCCTCTCCCACCTCTCCCCGGTGCCTACCCTCTCCCCCGCAGTGCTCACCCTCTCTCCCCTGGTGCTCCCTCCCCCCGGTGCTCACCCGTCTCCCCCGTCCTCTGTGGCCCCCTTCTCCCCGATGTCTCCCCTCCCCCCGGTGCTCACCCTCTTCCCCCGGTGCTCACCCCTCTCCCCCGGTGCTCACCTCTCTCCCGGTGCTCTCCCTCTCCCATCCTGTGCTCTACCCTCTCCCGGTGCCACCCTCTCCCCGTGTTGCTCACCCTCTCTCCCGGTGCACCCTCTCTCACGTGCTCACCTCTCTCCGTGCTCACCCTCTCTCCCGTCTCCCTCTCCCCTGTGTCTCTCCCTCCCGGCCCTGCCCTTTCGCCCCCACATTCCCTGCCCTTCGCTCCCGCCCTCACGTAGACCCTTCGCCCCGCCGCACTCCACCTGCCTTCGCCCCCACCACCCTCATGCCTTTCGACCCCACCCCCCTGCCCTTCACCCCCCCCACCCTCCCTTGCACCTCGCCCCCCCCACCCCGCCCCTTCGCACACACCCCCCTTGCATTCGACCCACCCCCACCTGGCCTGCCCTTGCCCCCTCCGGCCCTGCCCTTATGCCCCCTCCGGCCTGCCCTTCGCCCCCATCCCCCTCGCCCTTCGCCCCCTCCGGCCCTGCCCCTCACTCACACCCCCCTGCCTTCGCCTCCGCCCTCCTCCCTTCGCCCTCTCCTACCCTGCCCTTCGCCTCCCTGCCAATTCGCCTCCCGCCCTTCGCCTGCCCTTTGCACCCCGTCCCTCCCTGCCCTTCGCCCCCGCCCTCCCTGCCCTTCGCCCCCGCCCTTCCCTGCCCTTTGCCCCCCCTCCCTGCTCTTTGCCCCCTGTCTCCCTGCCCTTTGCCCACCCTCCCTGCTCTTTGCCCCCCACCCTCCCTGCTCTTTGCCCCCCACCCTCCCTGCTCTTTGCCCCCCACCCTCCCTGCTCTTTGCCCCCCACCCTCCCTGCTCTTTGCCCCCCACCCCTCCTGCCCTATGCCCCCCCCACCCTCCCTCCTTTGCCCCCCCACCCTCCCTGCCCTTTGCCCCCCCCTCCTGCCACTTTGCCCCCCCCTCCCTGCCCCTTGCCCCCTCCCTGCCCTTTGCCCCCCCGCCCCTGCAATCCCGGGCAACGCCGGGTATATCAGCTAGTTTAAGATAAAAGCAATGAACGTTCTATGGATTATCTGGGACAGTGACACAAATATTAATATTTTACTTTTTCTTATGAAGTGCTGACAACGTACACAGAGCTTAACATGGAATTTTGCAAATAATCATGGAGTGAGCAGATTTAAGCAGACGTCAGTACAGTCAGATATAGCTTGTATTACTTGTATACTAAAACCAGCACTGCAATACATTAAAATGCGTGGGGGCGATATATAAAGCCAGCTATATATAAAGTCAGGAAGAGACCAGAAACCAGTTCAGAAATTCACATTGGCATCGTCCCATCTGTTAAAGGGATTCTTACCCTGAAACTTTATGGACTGACTGTATGTATTGTTTTTTATCTCTACTTGGTGTTATATATTCCGCACACTATGTGGCAATGTACAGCAGCTCTGTTATTATTTTAATAATACATTGCAAATAATAAAAGCTATGTTTTTAGCTATATCTGGTTATGCTCACCCTCATGCTATATTTATTCTGCTAGTGCTAGTGTATATGGGATTGGGTACACACAACCTTGGTCTTGAGCATCTAACAATTTTTTGGGTTGTACCGTATTTACAATTTTTGGCGTGCACTCATTTTTTTCCATTGTATTTCAGTATCTATTACTAATTGTCCTACTTAGCAAAATGAGATAGTACATTGCCTTTTTTGCACATTTGTATACATCATGCTATATTTCAACAAACAGTGGGATCACAAGCCCTGTGTATTTTGAGGATGGATTGAGATTTTTTGGGGCCTGTATCAGACCCTGCCATCATGACTATACACTTAACCAATCCATATCCTGGAAAGAGACCCGAGTATGAACAATGCCAAGTTCTAAATGCTTTTCAAGTACCTGTAATACGCATGAATAGAATACTGACTCACAACCTCCATGATTCAGTCACATTATCTTCTGACTCATATTCTCCAAGTTACTGTGGAAATTACGTCGCGTTGTGTAAGAAACGAAACAAAAATTTAATCTCTTAGTCAACGCTGCCCCATGCTGTACAGGCCCCTCTGGCAAGGAAAGAGTTGATAGGACAAAAATATTAAAAGATATTATAACATATTATAAGAAACTAAGAATCAACTGGATTTGCAAGTACCAAGTGCCAACACATTCAGTACCAATAAACTCTTATGAGGAAGCCAGTCAAAAAGTTGAAATTAGTGTTTTTTTGTATGAAGTATTATGGATTGCACCATCAGTACAAACACAAAACAGTCCCCATTATACAATGAATATTTAGCCATTCATAATTCACCCTGTGCAAAAACCTCCTGAGAATTAAAACATCCCTCAAACGTCAAGGCACCTCTGACTGTTATGAGCAATGATGGTGTTCAATATTCCAGAGTTCATTTCATGTCAATCTGTTTGTAAGCAGCCAATATACTGAGCCCATGTACATGTCACTGCTGGGATTGGCTATAGGAAGCTCCAACCCTTCCCCCCCTCTCACAGTGACTCCCCTCTCTGCTGCTGGAGACTTGCTGGTAATCACATCCTCTATTCGGCCTCCCTTACCCCATCTTCCCTAATGTCCCCTCACATAAGGAGGACACCAAACGCCAGTGTTTCCCCAGCCAGCGGTGTGCCCCGGGGTGTATGCCCGCGGAGAGGCGGCCAGGAGCAGCTCTCACCCGGACATAGTGGGGGAGAAACCACCTGAGCCATCACCACGGAGTCTTGTGCGAGACGCCTCCAGCTGGACGCCATGTCCACAAAGGCGGAGCAGTGTGAGTGCTGGGGCTGCGCTGTCCGAGGTGCTGAAAGCGCTCAGTGCGCTGCGGGGAGGGAGGGATAGGGCTCAGCCTGGCACTGCCTACCGCAGCCTGGCAATGCCTGTGTCCCATTCATGCAGCCTGGCAATGCCTGTGCCCTATCCTGGCAGCCTGGCAATGTCTGTGTCCCATCCTACTGCAGCCTGGCAATGCCTGTGCCCGATCCTGGCAGCCTGGCAATGTCTGTTTCCCATCCTACCGCAGCCTGGCAATGCCTGTGTCCCATCCTACTGCAGCCTGGCAATGTCTGTGTCCCATCCTACCGCAGCCTGGCAATGTCTGTGTCCCATCCTGGCAGCCTGGCAATGCCTGTGTCCCATTCTGGCAGCCTGGCAGTGCCTGTGTCCCATCCTACCGCAGCCTGGCAATGTATGTGTCCCATCCTGGCAGCCTGGCAGTGCCTGTGTCCCATTTTACCGCAGCCTGGCAATGCATGAGCCCCATCCTACCGCAGCCTGGCAATGTCGGTGTCCCATCCTCTCTTATTATCATCATGGGGGATACACCATACTTACACATTAACCCATTCATCCATTGAGGGATCTGCAAAGCTAGGTACCCTTCGTTGGTACCTCTATATAAGACTAACGGGGGCATTTACATAGAGGGATTTATATGTCATATATGTAGGCCTTTATATCTCACAGATACATGACACCGGGGTTTGTAATGAGTAGCCTCATCTCCGGTCATGAAAGTGTTAATTTCACATGCATTTTATTTATTATTTCGGTTATTCACAAATCTCTCTCTCTCTCTCTCTCTCTCTCTCTCTCTCTCTCTCTCTCTCATAGGGTCTCTCTCTCTCTCTCTCTCTCGAAAGGATAGAGTTCTCTAATATGTAATTATTTCCATGCCATAGATAGAGATTGCAGTTTGTATTATTTAGGCCCTTTTCAAATTTAGAGGCATTAACCTCACACATTTGCCTTCTATCTTCCATGACCTGTCATTTTATAAAGCTGAATGAGTCTCTGCTCACTGTAATATTCAGGCCACCTCACTCTAGTCTAATATAAACAGTTCTGTATCTCACCGCTTTATATAAGTGTAGGCCTTTTTTGCTTTTGAGTAGGATGTTGTAATCTGTAACACTCAGGCCTCTTTTCAACGATGAAGCTGTTACTCTCATGTGAATGTCATGTGCCTCACAAGCAGGATTTAATATTACATAAGAGGAAATAGTTCACTGTAATACTTAGGCTCCTACCTAGTGGTGGATAGGTTAATGTAATTTGAGCCTTGATATCACTGAGAAAGAGATTGCTATTATATATATATATATATATATACATACACACACACACACACACACACACACACACACACACACACACACACCAAATATCACACACACACACACACACACACACACACACACACACACACACACACACGTTGAAATGATTTAGGAATACTTAATAATGAGAATTATAATTTTTCTGACTAGCATCATATATCAGATGCATTTTAGAATTCACATTTGATCTTTTGTTTTGTAAGAAATACTCTGTTGAAGGAATGTATGCTTTCATGATGAAATTCTAACAAATATCTTTAATATTTGGTCAACAGATAGACTATAGGGGATGCTGGTTTGTTTTCATCTGCAAAATAATTATGTTTCGCACAATATATCCTGGAAGTTTAATATACAGATGTATTTATGTTTATTTATTTATTTATACTATTTCTGTTTCCCTTAACAGTTATGGCATTACCTCCTCCACATACTGTACATTAGATTGATAATCCCTGTTTGGATATTTGTGTATCTGAATACATAGATATGTGTATTAACATTTACTGCACAATATTTGCATTGAACAGGCAAGAAAGGCCCTTTGTAAAGTTACTTTATCTTGGAACATTTAATTATAGTACCTAATATTTCACTAAGGACATTGTTGTGTACTCTTGTCAGTGTTATATGAAAACATTCTTTAAAAGAAAACGTTTCTTTTTATACTTTTATGCAGTATACTACATGCGATTTTAAGTTCTAGTACACTACATGCGATTTTAAGTTCTAGTACTCTATAAAATTGGTACTCATTCTGTTGTAAAAGTACCACTGATGGTTCTCAAGATACTTCAGTGATACTTCTCCTGCTCCTAAGTGTCATGTTGCCTATTGACAGAGGAGAACATGAACAAAGAGATAACTCAAGCAATATTCATTGACACTAAAGATTTCTTTTTGAACTACCTTGTAAGAATTGACTAAAAGTAAGGGGACAAAAGTACAATTAATTGTAGCACTAAATACTTAAGTGTTAAGGTAAAGGTAATGGACTGAGTATATTTCTATGTACTTTAACAGACTTGTAAAGTGATGGTTTGGAGGTGCTGTAATTGTCTTCTCATGCTACAGATTACACGATGGTTCTTTCTGTTCTCATTGATTTTTTGCAGTTGCTTCCAAAATTCGATACCTGCAAGAATATCACAACCGAGTTCTTCATAACATTTACCCTGTCCCATCTGGAACCGACATAGCAAACACCCTGAAGTACTTCTCCCAGACATTATTAAGGTGAGATTTCAAGTTTTCTCTAGAGTGGAAAGACTGAAAGTATACTGTAAGAGTAGTCAGTTTTTGCCTAATTGGATTTCTGATTTGTCAATGCTCTTCCAAAAGAGTATATTAGCCACTTTATCCCTACTCATGACAGTGTGCTAATAATCTCTATTTACCTAACCACCTCACGAAAAGGGTCAGTCAGTTTTTATAATCACATGTCTGTGTTGGTAAAATGCAGCGCTGAAGCAGGAAAATGGCTGAAGAATCTCACCCCTCTTTTCCTAGGATATTTTGTTACTTTGGGGGAGATTTTATAACTGTAACCAAACTCCTTCAGTAAAATAGACAAGAAAATACAGGGATAGAGTGGTTAAAATTCCTCAAACTCAACCTTCATATTTTCATTGACTAAAAGTCCATTAGTGGATGCTTGCCTGCCAGACAATATTTCCTGCAATTTTCTGGGGGAATTAACACATGCATGAGTCCACTGAGTGCATGTAAATGGTGTGTGTGTGTTTATTTCTTAGACAGGGACATTATGGTCACTGTACAGCTAACATAGGCCCCCCCTTTAAAATAACTAAATTGCTTAATGAGTAAGGCATTCTGATTTGAGGATGCAACTTGGAAATGTCATCCTTGAAGTCCCTTGGCCCTCACAGTAGAAGGATCAGATCTCCATCATGTATATTTGTGGGGTACAATGAGATGTCCCCATTACTTGTTCATAAAAGTGTCGTAGCTACAGTATAAGCAGGAATGTACCAGGGAGCTATATCCCACCATTTCATCCATTTAGTTACAACAAATCCACGTTATACTTTTATTGTATATACTTCCAGAGCTGTGACTTCA
This sequence comes from Ascaphus truei, assembly GCA_036426205.1. NCBI lineage: Eukaryota > Metazoa > Chordata > Amphibia > Anura > Ascaphidae > Ascaphus > Ascaphus truei. The sequence goes on from CM071575.1 coordinate 46,499,356, forward strand.
GTAACGGGACAAAGTGTTCCGGAAGAGGTCCTCTAGGTGCCACTTTTTGAGCTTATTATCCCCCTTCCCTGTACATGGAAGAATTCTGCTAGCTGTTCCCAATGCTTTCTCATACTGATTTTCCTCTTTGGGGACTATATATATGACAAAGAAAATAATTAGGAGACAGGTGGTCAGTTTTATTATTATCGTTTATGTGTAAAGCACCAACATATGCCGCCACGCAGTACATTGCGGGTACGGAATTATGTATATTACAAAAACAGAGTTACATACAAACAAGGAAAAACAGATACAGATGGTAATGAGGCCCTGATCTGGAGAGTTTACACTAGAGCAAGGGTGCGGAAACTGGGGGGCGCAAGATTTTTTTGGGGGGCGCGGCGGTTACAGAAGCCCAGTGCTCTTTCCCAAGGCATTTAAATTAAATCCCGGGGGACCATACAAGGTCTCTGTAAATCACTTACCTTGAGTCAGTCAGCTTTGGGTGACAAATCACCATGGCAACACAGCGCAAATTACGCCATTGGGTCATTTGACATCCATCGCCATGGCAATGCCCCGTCAAATGACACAATGGGTCACGTGACATCACATGACCCCGCGGTGTCATTAGAACGCTGGCACAAAGGTAAGGGGTGGGGGCGCGAGCACTGGGAGAGAGCAGGCAGGGGGGCTCAGCACCAAACGTTTGCACACCCCTGCACTAGACGATTCTGGGGAAATGAGTATGCATGTCAGTGTGTCTGTTACTGAAAGATGAGACCAGGTTTCTAGATATCCTGATGCCAGTCTTTCACTTATTAAGATCATTTCCATGAGGATTCAATTGAAATGGGCATTGATTAACAGAAACCATAAATGATGACATCATTATAAATATGCAGTGTATTAGCATTAAAAGTAATTGGATTTATTTTATCCCTTGAGTGCAGGAGGGGCCTGTCATTATTTAGAAGATAAGAGGGTTTACGTAAGAATAATAGCAAATATTGATTATTAATTGCTATCCACTTGACTAGTCATAAACGATTTATAATGGTCAATAGACCCCTAAATGTAGCAGACCCATCCAGCATTAAAGAAATAAAATATCTTGAAATATTTATAAGAAAATGTTGATAAATTTAGGTATACGAGTCTTACCTGCAATATTAAAAACATCTGAATGGCTTTAAACATTGATTGTATATTTGAGGGGGTAAGATATAACATATGCATTTGTTTTTCTTACTATATAATTGGTATAGCTTATCTCACGGGTATACTTCAAATATATTAGTTAGTAGCATTGGAAATGATGATGTATTTTTTGGTATTGTATGAGCAGCCGTGTGCCCTGATCCATTTAACCCCTTCACTCCTGGAGGGATTTGCAAAACTCTCCATAGGTGAAGAGATTAACCCCTTTAATGAAGGAGCAGCAAGCTGTTCTTCCTAGCCTTTATACTAACTCCCTCTAAAGGTTTTTTATTTGATTAAAATGATCTTTCCTTTAGTTTGTAGTGATTTTGTTCATTATTAATGCAAGTAGCAGCAATATTGTTTAATAACTTATGATGTTCAATTAAATAACAGGTATTGCTTGCTTAGTCTTAAAATTATGAAGGTAACTATTTAACAAAATAGTGTTTGTATTCATAAAATAATATGCTTCCTCCCCAAACATGGACAAAGCTAAAAAAAGCACATAAACAACCATTGCCATTAGCTCACATATGCTGCAGATCATCTACTATATATTATTTTATAGCTTCTCCAAATGTAGCTTAGTTAACATTTTAGAAATATATATTATTTCTTAATCCATGTGCCTGTTGAAACTTCATTATCTCAGATGATACTGATGGAATGCCATGAAACAGTATCATAAAATACATACAGACATTATTTTGATGCAATAAACATGTGCTTTTTAAGAATATATCTTAACAAACTCACATGTTTATTACTTGCTAAAACATGTTTCTGCAAGTGCCACACCTAGATTTTACAGGATTTGATTTTGTGACTGCACTGACATTACTGTACTTTAAAAAAACAACCACCATTGTTCTTTGGATTTCTTTAATTATAAAATGACTGAATCTGGCCTTGTATTTTTATCGGACGTCAGTTTTGCCAATTTGCATGACTGTAAAGCATGGGTTTGGCACTGAAACATGCATTTTTATATTTTTGCTCCTTATGAACCAGATAACACATGGGATGCAATGAAAATATTCAGTAAGCTCTAATTACAATTTCCTATTTCTAAGAGTGAAAGTGAATAGATCATAGATTGCTAGATAATGCATTGGTAGACATTGCATCTTATGTGGGATGTATCTGGTGTTTTATTATTTGTTTTATAGTGTCATTTCAATGTAATGTGCTGTTCTTTGTGTCTTTGTTGTCTCTTTTTTTTCTTTGTCCCCTCAACAGCATTTTGTCCCGATCAGGGAAGAAGGAGAACCAAGATGCCTCCAATTTGACAGTGCCCATGACCATGTGTCTTTTTCCTGTGCCATTCCCACTCACCCCATCTCTAAGACCACAGGTCAGTTCCATCAACCCTACTGTTACTCGCTCCCTCCTTTACAGCGTCCTGCGAGATTCTCCATCAGAACGAGGTCAACAAAGCCGCGATGCTCAGTTATCAGAGTACCCTTCACTGGACTATCAGGGCCTTTATGTGACATTGGTGACCCTGTTGGATCTAGTTCCTTTGCTTCAGCATGGCCAACATGGTAAGGACTTACTTGACTTTTCAAATTCATAAAAGGAAACTGTTTTACTGACATACTATCAATTTGGATTAGCCAAGCTCATCAGTGGAGGTGGTGATACATTTTGTTGGGTCAGCACAAAAAGTGATGTTGTTGTTTTATATGTGGGTTCAGGACCCCAAATGTTCTTCTTTATATGTTTGTATTCCTATGCTGCCAATTACAATGATGAATCAAAGTTGATGTACCTGTTCGAAATAAAGTAATCCCATCCAAGGTCAAATGGAGCTGACTTTAAGTCTGGCGGAAACAAACCACGAAGTCCCATTTTAATGCTAAATGCTCAACAAAAATGGAATATTATGTAACATTGTGTAAAAAGAGCTATTAAATTGATTGTTAGTAATTACTAGTAGTTTTCTATTTTGGAGATAATTACGTAGTATATAGCAGATGAGGTTGAAAAAAGACATATATCCATCGAGTTCAAACTATGTTAAATTTAGTAGGCAGATACTCATCAGAACATCCTCATTTGTATTTATAGTGATCCAGAGAAAGACAAACAGAAAACCGTAGTGAAACATTGTCCAATTATGTCTCATAAGGGGAAAACAAATTCCTTCCTGACTCCAGTAACCAAAATAAGATTTGTCATTGGATCAACCTCCTTCCCATGTTTGCTTATTTGGTATATCCCTGTATACCTTTCCTTTCTAAAGAGACGTGTAACCTTTTCTTAAAGATATCTATAATAACCCTTTCCGTTGCTACTGCTGAAATCGTCTTTTTTCAAATCTCAAGGGATGACCGCGTGTCATTAATAGGATCCCTGAAAGCTGCTTGTATTAACCCTTAATATATTTGTAAACAGTTATCATATGCCATCTGAGAATCCTCTTTTCTAATGTAAACAAACCTAACTTGGATAGTCTTTCCTCAAAAGTCAGACCTTTCATCCCATTTATTAATCTGGTGGCTCTTCTCTGCACCTTTTCCTTTTCCATAATGTATTTTTTATGGATCAGTGCCCAAAACTGTACTCCATATTTAAGTTGTGGTCTTACTAATGCTTTATACAATGACAAAATTATGCTGTCTACCCTTCTATCCATATCTGAGGTAAAAAATGCGGTATTATAGGCATTATTTTTATGGTTCAAATCATTAACTTGGTAGTGCTGAAAATAACACTTTTTTTTTTTTTTTACCTCAGCTGTAAAAGATATTGGGACCGGCACCAAAATAACAAAATACCACAAATTTTGTCATCATGTCCCGATATGCATCAGAACCGGGATAACGCCAAAAAAAATTGCTTTTTGTTTATCACCTACTCCAGGCTTGGGTTAGCCCTATCTTTCATATGTATATAAATTGGCCATTACATACATAGGCAACATAAGCTAAACCAACATGGAATATGTCATAAAATATTACATACAACACATTGTACTATATATTGACCCCTTAGTAGCCTAAGTAGTCAGCTTGCTGACTGCTAAGGGCTATAAAGGTGTTAATACACAAATAAAACTACACTTCCTACCACCCTTGTCTAACTGAGTGGCTAGTAAAACATTGCCATACAATGCTTTAACAACCACTAAGGTAAACAAGGGGTTAACGCCTACCACACCCCTCCTCTGGAGGGCCTAATCACCCTCCTTGGGGCAATTACCCCCAACACCCTCCCCCTCTACCCCCAAACATAACCCCCCCCCCCTTGCCACCTGTTGAGTAATGGCCAAATGTGGTTAATTATATATAACAGATAAAAATCGACGCCTCAAAAATGTCCAATAAATGCAGATTGAAGGTAGTCAAAAACCTTGTTAAGGAGTCCTATCTAGAACATCCGGATCCGCTTGAACAATCCACGGAGAAGTGTCTCAGGACATGTGGCATTAAAGATATAGAACAATCATAGTGTATGCTGCTGAATAAACAACATGATAACAATGACTAATGACAAGGCAAAACTAACACACCAACATACACTAAACAATCAAAATCAATGCTGAATTAGCCAGTTAAGTTAATTTATTAAAATACAAAAAAAGACAATATCTGTCTAAAAACACATGAGTAGCGTCGCGCTGCTGGTCCACTTAGGCCTCGGTCCCGCTGCGCTCGTTGGCGCGGGCGGCAATGTCGCGAGTTCCCCACCAGCAGGGGAATCCTCGCGAGCCGGTCCCGGTCCCCCCTGGCTGCACAGAGCACTACACGCTGTAGCGCGTCAGCCGCTGGAGACACCAGAGAATGGTGTTTTCTAGCTTTGACGCGTGACGTGTGTGGCTGTGAGCCAATGGGGAGGGGAGGCTTCGGGAGGAGGAGAGGCTTCGGGGAGCGGGGAGGAGTGTGGAGTGAAAGCAGGTGAGTGCCTTTCTCTGTGTGTGTGTCTGAGTGCGTGCCTGTCTGTGTGTGTATGTGTCTGAGTGCGTGAGTGCCTGTCTGTGTGTGTGTGTGCCCGAGTGCCTGCCTCTGTCTGTGTGTGTGTGTGTGTATGAGTGCCTGCCTGTGTGTGCGCGCGTGTGTGTGTGTATGATAGCGTGAGTGCCTGCCTGTGTGTGTGTGTGCGCGTGTATGAATGAGTGCCTGCGTGTGTGTGTTTAAACTTACCTTCCAGCTCCAGCCCGAGTCCGTGGAGGGAGGGGGGGGGAGAGTAGCGGGTCCCTCCGCTCAAGCCACGCCCCCCCTCCCTGTCAAACCGCCCACCTCCCGCCCACCTCCCGATCAAACCGCCCACCTCCCGATCAAACCTCCCACCTCCCGCTCCGGCTCCCGCTCCCTACAGACCGCAGATCGCGGTCTGTGTATCTCAGCGCACCGCCTGTCTGCAGCGCAGGTGCGCTGACTCTGGGAGCGGGGCCTTAGCCTTAGAGCTGCTCAGCTGTTCTCACAGTGCCTGTAAGGCTGTGCACGCGATCTCTCATGATCAGCTGGAACCTCTGACCTTTGGGTCAGAGGTTACAGCTCTTAGCAGTCATCTGTCACTGTTGGATGTGCCTTTTTTGCTCCTACTTGTTGTAAGTAGGATTCTGTTTTTTGTCAACTGGACCAGCAGCGCGACGCTGCTCGTGTTTTTAGAAAGATATTGTCTTTTTTATATTTTAATAAATTAGCTTAACTGGCTAATTCAGCATTGATTTTGATTGTTTAGTGTATGTTGGTGTGTTAGTTTTGCCTTGTCATTAGTCATTGTTATCATGTTGTTTATTCAGCAGCATACACTATGATTGTTCTATATCTTTAATGCCACATGTCCTGAGACACTTCTCCGTGGATTGTTCAAGCGGATCCGGATGTTCCAGATTGGACTCCTTAACAAGGTTTCTGACTACCTTCAATCTTCATTTATTGGACATTTTTGAGGCGCCGGTTTGTTTGTGTTATATGTAAGTTTTCCTGATTTTGTTCGGTCAGTTTGTTATCAGGCAGCCCTGCTTATATGTCTAAGTATTCTTTATAGTTTGGTTTATATCGAATCACTAGAGTTGATATCACTTATTGTTTGAAAGCAGAAGCGCTTACAGCACTTTCCTTTTTGTCCAAGTGGGGTTAATAGTGTTTTTGGCCATTATACCAGAAACAATAATACAGTAACTAAAAAAAAATCCAACTATCAACTTTAAGAAAATTAGAAAAAATCTATTTGAAACGTAAAGCCAATGGGAGCCTAGATAACCATATTAACAATTAATGTAAAGCTGTAATAACATTTGGTAACATACCCCATCCTGGATGAAAGTCCTTCAGAACTGTAGTCCCCTGGAACCTATCCAAAAAGAGAATGATGTCCAACCATAAAAAAAGGAATACAATGAATCTAAGGTCCGATGGCCTATTTGTAATCCAGTGGTAGTTGCCCCAGGTTGGGTGATTAGGCCCCCCCATGCGGTGGTGGTAGGGGTTAACCTCTTGTTTGCCTTAGTGGTTAGTAAAGAAAAGCATTGCAATGGTTTACTAGCCACTTAGGTAGCCTAGGGGGGGTATGTAGTGTAGTTTTAGTACTATTAACCCCTTTGATGCCAGTGGTGTCCCTACGTAGCTACAGGCATCAAAGAGTTTAATGTAATTTCTACCATAGGGTTATTTAATCATTTATATTACATAACCCTATGATAGAAATATTACATTACCCTGTGACTTGTCTAAATATCCCCCCTGGAAAATATTACCGCAATATTGTTGACCTAGGTAATAAAACTTTTTACTGGGTGGGATACTAACTCAGTTTTGATGGAGTTTGATGACTCCAGGCCATTGAACACTATTGCTACGCCTGCTGCAAAGCACTCCTCCATCGGTCTTCATCAAGGATTTACCTAATTTTGTCTCATTTAGTGTGTTAACAGCCTGTTTATTCTTGCTCCCCAAATGCATAACCTTACATATATCTGTATTAAACCTCCTCTGCCTTTCACCTGTCCAAGTTTACAGTTTATCCAGGTCTTTCTGTAGATAAATTACATTCTGCTCTGATTCTGCTACCTTACACAATTTTGTGTCATCAGCAATGATGGAGACTTTGCTTTCGATGCCAACCTGAAGGTCATTAATAAACAAGGTAAAAAGCAGAGGACCCAGTACCGATCCCTGAGGTACTCCACTCACGACTTTAGCCCAACCTGAAAATGTTCCATTTATGACAATCCTCTGTTGTCTGTCCTTCAACCAGTTTTCCATCCAGGTGCAAATATTTTCACTCAGACCAATTTATTTTATTTTGTACACTAACCTCTTGTGTGGTATCAAAAGCCCTTGCAAAATCTAAGTAGACCACATCAACTGCATGACCCTGGTCTAAATTCCTACTTAGATCCTCAAAGAAACTAATAAGGTTAGTTTGGCATGATCTATCCTTCATAAATCCATGCTGACTATTACTAATAATTATGTTTCCATGAAGTATTCCTGAATATTATCCCGTACTAAACCTTCAAATAGCTTCCACACTATTGAAGTCAGGCTTACAGATCTGTAATTCACCGGTTGTGATCCAGCTCCCTTTTTAAATATAGGCACCACATCTGCTTTACGCCAATCTTGTGGTACTGAGCATGTGGAAATGAAGTCCTTGAATATTAAATGTAATGGTTCAGCGATTACTGAACGTATCTCCTTAAGAACCCTGGAGTGTATGTTTTCAGGGACAGGTGCTTTATTTGCCTTAGTATTATCAAGCTGCCATTGCACTTATCCCTGTGTTAAGCAGCCACAACATGAAAAATCCTATATTTTTTTAACTAAATCAGTTCTGTAATATTAGATAATAATGTCTGCATTTTTTAAACTCTTAATGCCATGTTTTATGTTTTTTTTTCAATGTACTGATTAGCAACCATAGAGAATGTCGTATCTACTTCCTGATTTGAAACAGGCTCTGACACGCACCTCTTTGAGCTCTGCACTTTGGCACCAAAGTATCACAAAAAGATCTGTTGCTATGTTCCAAACAGCAGACTGGCTATTACTGTGAAAGCTGTAGCAATAATGTGTTACACTTAGTAATACTATTCAGCTGCAGCATGTCAGACAGCAGCACAAAGTTAGAAGGCGGCCATGTCTTTAGGCACACAATCAGGATCTTGACAAATTTATAACAGGGGCACCTAACAATTGCCAGCTTAGGTAAGAATGTGGAATTATACATTGGCACACGCATTACATATACACATAATAAGAAACAAAGGGGGGAATGTCCAGTTTGCTGGTTTAACCAAATGTTAGTTAATGTTTAGGTTGTACCTTCCTCTTATTGTAATATTTGTTTGCAAATTGCATCCTTCTTGGCTTATAGTCAGACAAAAAATTTGTTAAATACCTCAGACTTCATTCCCATTTATCCCCAATATATAGCTATAACATAATATGTGGGGTCTTGTGAATAATGGCTGTCACTGGGAACTTTCCAAGAGCTTTTCTATGAATCAGTTCTGTAGTAACCCTTGCATCTCTGGAACAGCCGTAGTAGTCTTGCTTCAGTTATGTATGGAACACATTAGTAACCTGTGTATATTCTCTTTGTGTATTCCTTGGTTTTGTCATTTTATATTTGTAGTTAGGGTTTCATGTATCAATTTGTAAAACTATTACATGTTAAAAGCGGTAGAGAATGTGTTAACTGTACACTTCCAAAGATTTTTTGTTGGGAAAAAACACAATGCAAAAACTTGTTTGGAGGACTTAGCCTCTGCATCAGTCCCGAGGTAGCCAGAAAGGAGCATACAGAACGTTATTTCAATTTGTTGTTACAGGCGGTCCTCGGTTATCCGATGCAATACGTTACTCAAAATGGCGTCGGATAGCAAAGCGTCGTAAAGCGAAACCCGTGTTCCCATAGGAACACTGTTTAAATCAAACGTTGCATTCCTGAAGGCATTTTTAATGCTAAAATACACAGAAAATGTTACTCAAGCAATAAGATATGCAGCACACACATAGATTATGATGGAACATTATATTTATTGATTCCAGAACTGTAAAATAAAACTATAAAAATAAAACTATGCTGTATTCTGTACAGAAATGTACATGAGCAAAAAAAAAAAAAGCACTCGTTAAGTGGGTGTGGCTTCTTGTGTATGGGACATTCCTTGCTTGGGTCCCTTGATTCCTTGTCTGCGGTGACCGACTGACCGGGAGTAGTTTGGGTCGTGGGAGGCACGTCCGTCCTGTGGACCGAGATGGGTGTTTGAGTGGTACCGTATCTCGCCACTGGTCTCTCACTCTTTAGGCTGCTTGCACTGTGTGTGGTTTGCGCACTTAAGAAGAAGCTGGGATCGTTCCTTGTCCTTGCCGCTTCGCGGATGAAGCTCACGAAGAATGAGAATGGGGGGAAGGCGACTTGCTTCTCCCTTTTGTATTTGGAGCCTTGTGAGATCCATTTTTCTTGGAGGTTGTAGGGTATCTTCTCCAGGATGGGTCTCACTCCACGAGCTGAGTCTAGGGCGTTGAGACCTATTAAGGAATGGTCTTTCCTCACGGACTCCATTTCTTGCAGCAGGTCCCCGAGCTCTTGTAACTTCGAGTAGTCTCTAGTTGTGATCCTGGGGAAGCTGGCGATTGTTTTGAAGAGCGAATCCTCGACCGCTTCAGGGCTGCCGTAGGACTCCTCCAGCCTTTCCCACACTAGGTCAAGACCTACTTGGGGTTGGTGCGCATTTGCCGCCCGAAGTCTCTTCGCTCGCTCCCTGGATTCGTTCCCCAGGAACTTGACTAACAGGTTGAGCTCTTCCCTTGCTGAGAAGTCCAAGCTGTTGATCGCGTCTTTGAACGTGAACTTCCACGTCCGGTAGTTCTCAGGGCGGTCGTCGAAGCTGATGAGTCCTGCGTGCACCAAGTCGCGCCGGATCATGTACTTGGCTATGTCTGTCAGACCTGAGGCATCGGCGTGTTTGTTCCGTTCTGAGGTAGTTGCTGGGACGGCCTGTGCGGTCGCCTCTTCCTTGGCGTGGACGCGTGATGGCTGCTGGCCAGTGTGAGGGGCTGTTTTCTCCCGCGTGGGTGTACCTGGATTGCGAGCCTGTTGTGGTGCATCCGTGTGCGCGCTGGCGTGTGGATCACTGTTGCGGCTGTGGCTATCCCAGGCAGCATGTACCATTGCAGGAACGGCATCTTCTCCTCGTGGGCCTAGCAAGTCTTCGGTGTCTGTGGAGTCGCTGCCTCCGTGTAGAGATGGCGCACTGGTGTTTGCACTGAAGAGGCTCCTTACGTAGTCTTCGGTGCGTTGGGCTGGGTCTTCTGAGGCTATCCGTCTGTACGGTTGCTCCCCGCCGTCCTGTCTCGCAGCTGCTTCTAAGACTTCAGCTTGGGCTATGGCGGCCGCGGCGTCCTCCTCTTTGCTTAGGGCTTCTAGATCTGCGTCCAATTCGGCCTTTTTACGCGCAGCAGCAGCGGCAGCATTGGCGGCGGCATTGGCAGCATTCTGCTCCTCCTCTTCTATGCGCGCCTTTTCTGCCCTTACGGCTGCCTCTCTCCGACCATATTCGGCCCTGGCACGCGCGGCCTCTGCTGTGGCTCGCGCCTTGGTAGCGCTCGCGCTTGCGCTGGACGCGTTAGATTGTGCTGATCTTGCTGACCTTGATGAGTGTCTGGATGTGCTTGAGCGCTGCGACGCGGTTTCCAGTAAAAGGTCTTTCCTCTTACTTTCGGCTTCCGTGATAGAGGTTCGCACGGGGCTGTCACGTGTCAAGTCAAGGTTATGCTGTAAGTCCCTTTCATGCAGGCTTTCGCCGGTATTAGCCCTGGCCAGGTAAGTGACGTACGCCTCTGACATCTCTTGGTAGTATAAATGGTCTATCTTTAATTGAGTTATTGCCTGCTCGAGCTGTTGTACAGAATTGCCGGCGGCGGCGACATTGCGTACCCCAAGTGCGGTTGTTTCCCAGGCCAACTCTAATTTGGCGCGGTGCGCTTCAATGTCAGTGTCATATTTTTCGCGGGCCTTTTGTGTCAGTGTGACTGTCCGTTTAGGCCTTGTGCCTGCCTGCGCCTGTTGCAGATGCGCAGCGGTCTCTGTGCCTGAGAGATCGCTTTCCTGCGTGATGTCTGATGAGGCTCTGAGTTCTGCCATGCTGTAGGTGTGTGTAGGCCTTTTGCCAGTGCGTGTGGCGTGCGGTCTTTTACCTTGTCAGCGATGGGCGTCTGTCTCAGATGATGCCGAGCGGTGTCCTGCAGCGTGCAGCATTGGGGTAGCTGTACTTACAGGTGTCCGTTGGCTCTGACCCGTGTCCTGGCGGGTGTCCGGTGGCGTGGCCCTTGATGGCGCTGGCCGTGGGAACGTGCGCAGGGGTAGGTCGGAAGGTGGCTCCTCACTGTGGGGCTGAGCAGCGGGTGGACTCAGACAGAGAAAAAGGCAGTTAGGTATTGTGAGAGAAGCACTGTTTGTTGCAAGGCTGCTGTGCAGTTTGAGCTACTGGTTGTCTGTGAAAGCTGCAGGCTGTGTGCAGTTGCAGAGGCTGCTCCGTGTTAGCTGTGTAAGCTGCTTGCTTGTACTGTAGTAGAGGCTGCTCTGAATAGCTGTGTATGCTGCTTGCATGTACTGCTGTAGAGGCTGCTCTGTGTATCATGGAGTCTGGAGTGGCCGCTCCTGTAAGTGTCTGTAAGGCACAGATATCTTTTCACTATTCTGGAAGCCAGAGGATCACGTAGTTATGACTTAGCTCAGATAGTGCCAACTCACCCTCTTTCCTAAGCACGACAAGATCTGTTTCTTTTCTTAGTTTTATTGAGGGAAAACAGGATAAGGTACAGTCTCTTGTGTAGAGGTGTAGGTGTCTCTGTGTGTGCTCAGTATTCAAGGGAGGTGAAAAGATACTTCTTCATCACCATTACAGGGGTTACAGCAGGGTACTCACAAGTCCAGGGAAAATGGTGGAAAGAAGGTGGTGATGCATACTGGGTGATAAAATGGTCTGGGGACAAACCATCTGTGGGCATAACAGAGGGGGAGAAAACAGACCAGCCCATTTGAGAGGAAAGCTGGGGCTGCCATGACAACTCACAGGAGTGTCTGGGGAAGCTGCAACATGTAACAGAAATGTTGCATCTTAGTGCAGCAAACTGCTGGAAGAGGGGAACTGGCACTGTGTTTGTGAGCAGAACCTAACACATGCAGCTGGCTCTAATAAGCTGACAAGCAGGGCTGCAAAGACAAGGGGGGTTAAAACAAAAGTGGAGACAGGGGTATTCCTGTTCCATGACAGTTTGCATGTATGTGGGGGCTGCATGTATGTGGAGGCTGCATGTATGTGGGGGCTGCATCAATGTACAGACACAGATTTACCTTCAGCGTTCGCCTGCAGAGCACTACTAGTGGGATTTAGCACTAATAGATGATTATTAAGACACAATCAATCTATATACTATATACTGTACTCACTGATTTTTTTATTGTAGTTATCACACGTTGGCGCTTTTTAATTGTGTCACTATTGTACAGGCCAGAGTGGGACATAGCCAAGCTTTTCCTTAATGTGACTCTAGTCATCCATTGGAACAGGAGTATTTCCCAGTAATAGCTGGGGAGGCGGTGATGGCACGGAACATGCTAAACAAAGCCACGGAACATGCTAATCAAAGCCACGGAACATGCTAAACAAAGCCACGGAACATGCTAAACAAAGCCACGGAACATGCTAAACAAAGCCACTTTACATCAGAAAGTGCTATCTGCCTCGCTGTGAATGCTCAACTGGGATTGATTGACCCTATAAACCAATTGCTTGTGGCAGTACTAAGCAATTGGATATCTGCCTATAATGCAACCCTCATGATATTAGCTATGACTGGTTATTTTTAATGATATATTTTACCTTATGACAGGTGACTATTACTGTACATACATACTCAGCCCTATCACCGACTCTCGCCTAAATAAAGGGGAGTATATTATGTATGTCTCACACTCTGTCATGTTTTAAATATTAGATTTCGATCATATCTGCAAACAGTATTAAAGGTTCCGTTTTAACCTCATACATCACATGAACCGCCGACAGGGGGGAATGCCAAGACACGTGTCCTGGGCCCGGTGACTGCGGCAGGGCCGGTCAGGCCTCTGGTCTCTGCTACTGGCTCCCGGCTCTTCCCAGCTGCAGCCACTTCTTCCCACACCGGGCCTCTCTCTCTCCAACCTGGGTGCACCTGGAAGTCAGGCTCAGCTTCCGGCGCGCACCAGCGGGGGAGAGAGGCCCGGCGTGGGACGCGGTAGCAGCTGGGGAGAGCCGGGATCCGGAGGCGGCAGCAACCAGAGATAAGTGGTAAGTGTATTTGTAGGGGGCAAGAGGGGGATGGTAAGTGTATTTGTAGGGGGTAGTAAGTGTATTGGGGGGGGGGGAAGTGTATTTAGGGGGTGAGGGGTGGTAAATGTATTTGTGGAGGAGGGAATTGTATATGTGGAGGGGGGAATTGTATTTGGGGGGAGAGGGGAATTGTATTTGGGGGGAGAGGGGAATTGTATTTGGGGAAGGTGGTGTTATTAGTATCTAGGGGGCAGCAGTGGTGTTTATCTGGTGGAGAGTGTTTGTATCTGGGGAGATAGTGTGGGGGGGGGGGGTAGTGGGGAGTGTTTGTATCTGGGGGGGAGTTTTTGTATTGGGGGGGGTATTGTGTGTTATTTGGGGGGCGGGGGATGTTTGGGGGAGTGTGTGGGCAGGGGAATTGTATGGGTATTGGGGGGGAATTGTGTTTGTGGCTAGAGGAGATGGGGGGAATGAGTGTGAGGAAAGGGGAGATTGAGTGAGAGGGGGTAATTGAATGAAAATGGAGGGGGCGAGAGATAAGAGAGGAGGTGTAAGAAGAGGGAGGGAGAGAGAGCAAGGAAGAGGGGGGAAGAGTGACAGAGGGGAGAGAAATAGAGATGTGAAAGGGGTGGAGGGGGAAGGGGGCAGCAACACGGGGTTGGGAGGTGGGACCCAGGTGAAGCTCTATCCTGGGTCCCAGGAAACCCGTGTACGACCCTGAACCCACAAGTGCACAGTCAGTTTTGAGGGTATTGCCGTTTATTGCAAAGCGCATTCAGAACAGACAGTTGTAGCCCTTTTTCTGACACTCTAAAGAGACTACGGGTACTGCACACACCTGTGGCTCCAGGAGATCTGAGCCTCCGCTAGCTGGGAGCCTGGGTTAACACTTATTAGCGCAGCGCCTCCACTTACCCAGGATCCCCGTTATGTGAGATTCCCCTGGGCAAGAATCATAACAATACACTTGCTTTGAACGGGTTTACTATAACGCAATAATAACCTTATCACTTATACTTGGCATAACTCATAACACATACACTGCTAACTGGTAATATCTTTATAACGTTAGTGGCTCAGCCACGCTCCTAAGGAGTATTGTCCTTGCCCGCCACCGCGTGCCCGCACACCGTGTCCTTGTATTAACTTAGAAAAGGTTGTTAGGTAGGCTCAGTCCTTTGGCCACTTCACTAGTGTCCCCAAAGAGTTATACCTAAGGCGGGATCAGCGCCTGTTGACCAGTGTTGGTGCACTTTATGTAAATACCTCCCAGTCACTGCGGTGACCGGCAACAGCTTCAAAAAGGATCCGTCGATCCAACACGTTGCTTCCAGATATCACGGTGTCCAGTCGTCTGGTCCCAGATGACTGCAACTGCTGCGACTCTGTGCCTTGTCCCTAACCGGTACTCAGTAAGGGGTGACGTTGCTACCACTATGGGGCGTCCCTGCAGCACAGCAGCCTACTGTGACTCAGGGATTCTCCTAGGGTCCTGCGGGGGATAGCTGTCCTATGCAGGCGGGTCACGGACCCCCTGCACTCACACTACCTCCTCCTTCACCTTCCGGATCCCCTCTGCCTAGTGTGGTCTCTCCCCCACGCTTCCTTTTCCTCCTCCCATAATCCCAGCCTTCTGATTGGCTCCTGACGTCAGATGACTGTCCTAGAGCTCATGGGAGTTGTAGTGCACCAACGGAGCCTTTCCCTTATTGGTCCGTCGTTCGCGCGCTTACATTGCGCATGCGCGACCTCTCCGCTCTGTCAGTGCCCTCTGTAATGTTGCGCAATAACATGGCGGCGCCCTATACTGTCGGGCCGCCACGGAACATGCACCACTCCCTCCAGGCACACACTGCATCCGCATGGGGTATCTAACACACCCCTAGTGCATCCGCATGGGGTATCTAACACACCCCTACACAGTGTTCGTGGAAACTGCAAATTAGATGACATTGTGTTTCATTTCATGGCTGACTAAACTGACTTTGTTCATTTTTCTTAACAGATCTTGGACAATCTATATTTTATACGACGACCTGTTTATTGGCATTCCTAAGTGATGACATCCTCAGTACTTTACCCTATACAATGATTTCAACTCTGGCGACCTTCCCTCCATTTCTGCACAAGGATATTATAGAATATCTGAGCACCTCATTCCTGCCCATGTCTATATGTAAGTTTACAGAGCGCAACAGATGTCTGGTTTTTAGAATTGTCTTTAGAAATTTTATCAAACACTGTATCACCAGAACTGCATTATAACTTTAAATGCACAGAAAGAATGTGCTCTGCGTGTGTACTGTATGTGTGTGTGTATACTGTATGTGTGTGTATGTGCACTGTATGTGTGTGTGTGTATTGTACTGTATGTGTGTGTGTGTGTGTGTGTGTGTGTGTACTGTATGTGTGTGTGTACTGTACTGTATGTGTGTGTGTGTGTGTGTGGACTGTAGTGTGTGTGTGTACTGTACTGTATGTGTGTGTGTGTGTGTGTGTGTGTGTGTGTGTGTGTGTGTGTGTGTACTGTATGTGTGTGTGTGTGTGTGTGTGACTGTATGTGTGTGTAGATTGTATGTGTGTGTGTGTGCGAGTGTATTGTGTGTGTGTGTGTGTTCCACTGGAAATTACAAACTATTACTTCCTATTCCTCACAGTGAGACGTTGTGGGACAGGATATCCTTCCCTCTGCCTGCAGAGCAGTGCATTTTGGGCCCCTCTCACGCTGTTCCAGTTTGGTTCTTATTTGCAAAATGATAACATTTCCTTTTTCTCATAATTTGCAGCCTTCAGTTATTGATCTGCTGACTGAAGCAAATTAAAACATAAATCATAATGAAACAATGTTGCTCAAGTGACCTCTACGTGCAGGTGTTAAGGGTACCTCTCATTAGCACAGGGAAACAAACTCATTTTGACCGACCCTGTGCTGCCAGCAGGTGTATACTAAAACCGCACTGTTAATGGACTTGAGGACTGGAATATTGAAACTATGGATAAGGGGAGGAGAATTATAACAGACTTAATATTGTTGTAATAACGGATAATGAAAATCTCCAATACATATATATCACTGGTGAAATGGAAAAGAAATGAAATAAATGTATGGCTGTGATAATCAATTATATCTTTTAATTAGCATGTGGAATATTGTATTCTCTTCTGCCAGTTTCAGAATTGATTCCCCCCCCCTTAAACTAATAATTGGTTAGTTTGTGTTATATTGTTGCACAGCAATTTATAAGCAGGGAATCAGCGGTTACAAGTCCTTGATTGGCACAACAGGACTGAGGGTTTATAAGAACCACTGTGCTATAAATTACTTACTACGTAATCACTGTTAGTACATGTAATCTCTCTGATTGGTTGTTTATCTGCTTTAATTGCTGGAGGATTATGGGAATTGGCACCCCCATTCCTTTCATTGTTTAATTTATTTCTTTCTGGAACACACACAGTATGAATACATACAAGGAAACAAGATCCACCGTGATTGTTCTGTACAGTGTGACCTTGGAAGCTAAGAAACACAATTCATCTATATTATTACCATCTTTCATTTGTATGTCATCAACACATTCCTGCAGCGCTGTGTACAATCTGGGGGAGTGGACAGTAAAACTGTATGACACAAGGCACATACTGTTAAAGGAGCCTTTCCTCATATCTTTATCCTACGTGGATCGCAGGGGTGTTGCTGGAGCTGAACCATGTTCATTTCAGCTCCGGGGACCCCCTGCTCCCAGAGATACTTATCTCGGAGGTGCTGCCGGTGTCTCCGCACTGTTTACAAGGTCCCATGTCACCTGACCCATTAGGAAATCGACGGAGGACATTGCAGAGCTCCTGTTGGCCTGTCGTGACTGCAGAACCTTCATACCTCGCCCAGTGGTATCTCGGAAGCAGGGGTCCCCGGAGCTGAATTAACATGGATCAACTCCAGAGACCCCCTGCTTCAAATGTAGGTAATAACTAAACACATTAAAAACAGGCAAAAACGCCTCTTAAAGAGACAATCGCATGTGAGCTCTAGTAGAATCTGTCTTCGTAGTATTAATGTGAAAAATGAAGTGCAATAAGTAAAAGTGAAATCCGTGCAGTGCTATATATGTGAAACATGCACTCACAGCTGGTTCGTGTCGGTTGTTAAACTAAAATGCAGTCCTCTTGGTGTTTGACTGCAAATTGTAGTCCTCCTCAAATGAAAACAAATAGGAGAGCATATGCATAATACGTATAATATAAATAACAGAGCAGGAGCATCAAATGCCCTCACATTTTCCCAGTCTGCCCTGTGTATGAGTGTCATAAGCGCACACTCCGCCATTCTGGAGTACACCGAACCGCCACCCACCCCCGTCTGTCCCAGATGTCCTGCTCAGCACCTCTTGTTGGTGACATCCTTGCCAAGTCGGTCTTCCACGTCTGCGCGCGCACCTTGCGGGTGGGCTGTGCTGGTCGTTCCTCCCAAGGTAGCAAAACCCTACGCGTTTCCGCCATATCCAAAAGTCAGCTTCCTCAGCGCACAGCGGTTTCAGGATATTTCAGAGTGCTGAGTGTGGCGCTTATGACACTTATTGCACGGACAGACGGGGAAATGTGAGGGCATTTTGTCGCTCCCTGCTCTGTTAATGCATATATTAACGTTTTATGCTATGCTCTTCCTATTGTTTTCATTTGAGAGGACTACAATGTGCAGTCAACACCAAGGACTGCATTTTTGGTTTAACAACCAACACGACCAGCTGTGTGTCAGGGTCGCCTAGACCTCCTGCCTAGCCTAGCTTCCTTGTCCACTGGGTGTGCTGCTGCCTTCTGTTGCGCTCTGGGTTCCTCTGTCTGTCTGTCTCTTGTGCTCTGTCTCTGTCCTTTATAGCTTGCTCCTGTCTGTTGTGTTTGCCTTTGCTTGAAGTCAGATTCCTGATGCACATGCGTCTGATATCCTGATCTGTTTTCTGTACCTGTACCATAGAGTCTGTTCACAGTAAAAGCCCTTGCTGGTAATCTGGCTTGTCCTGTTTGTTCCTGTTCTCACCCTGCCCCAGACCTGTCCTTGCTCCCCTGTCCTTGGTTCCAGTCTCCTCGTTGCTGACTCTGCTTGTTTACCATGACTTCGCTACCTGCCGCCTGCCTCGGACCTCTGCTTGTTACATGACGTCGCTACCTGCCGCCTGCCTCGGACCTCTGCTGTTCCTGACTGCGCGTCTGCCCCCTGCCTCGGACCCTCTGATTGTGACCCCTACACGCTTCCTGCGGTTCCGGCACCGAGATCCTACCAACCGCCACAGAGTCTCCCGTGACAGAAGCAAGGCACTCTGAGTCTCGCTGGAACAGATTCTCTCTGCTCCTCCTGCTTCAGCAGACCCCATCTGCTTGGAGGAAGA
Source organism: Ascaphus truei (assembly GCA_036426205.1). Classification (NCBI taxonomy): domain Eukaryota; kingdom Metazoa; phylum Chordata; class Amphibia; order Anura; family Ascaphidae; genus Ascaphus; species Ascaphus truei. The sequence goes on from CM071575.1 coordinate 46,518,196, forward strand.
TAAGTACTTTTTTGTTTTTGTTTTTGAATCCCAGTTGGGATCCTGAAGGTTTGTTGCTGCAAAGGTTTCTGCGAGGTTTTGTTTGTGCCACTTTCTCCCTGGAGAATTCCTTTTAACAAAAAAAAAAAAACCCTCCCTGCAGTACCTGTTTTTTGCCATTTTAGACTTTCATACCTGGACAAATTGATCTGCATGTTGGGTGGGCCACGGCAGATTTTCAGACTCACATTTCTATTTAAGACGGTTACCTTGATTTACTGCTTTCCCTGGTTGGAACCACTGCTGTTCACAGGGTCCTCATTTCAAAAGACAAAAGTGCTCCCATTATTTCTTTGCTGCATGCTTGATTTTCTTGCATCTATAGTTTTTTCATATGATTGGTTTCTAAGGTTTCAGGTTTTAGCGCAAGTTCCCCCTAAAGTTTGTTTCTCTGCAACATATGAATCTCCCTACGCCTGATATCAAAGGTTTCAGATTTGACTGCAGGGTTCTGTGTCTAATATTCCTATGTCTGATGTCTAAAGTTTCAGATTTAACTGCAAGGTTCTGTCTATTCACTGGTTGGACCACTGCTGTTCACAGGGTTCCCATTTCAAAAGACAAGAGTGCTTCCATTATTTTGTTACTGCATACTGTGATTTTTTCTTGCAATCTGTAGTTTTTCATATGATTGGTTCTAATGTTTCAGGTTTACCTGCAAGTTCCCCTAAAGTTTGTTTCTCTGCAACATATGATATCCCTACGCCTGATATCAAAGGTTTCAGATTTGACTGCAGGGTTCTCTGTCTGATATTCCTATGTCTGATGTCAAAAGTTTCAGATCTAACTACAAGTTTTCTCTCTATTAGTTTTCTGCTGTCTATGATATTTCTATGCCTGATATCTAAAGTTTCAGATTCAACTGCAGGTTTTCTTTGTCTATATGATATCCCTACGCCTGATGCCTAAAGATTCAGATATAACTACAGGTTTCTCTGTCTATGTTTTTTCCTTGCATTTATAAATCTCTGTGACTGATGCTAAAGTCTCAAAAGGTCAGCTCTCCTATCTTGTGTCTCTCTGTGTCTAATATTCCTGTTGTTCATTCTAATGCTTCTGTTTTAAAAACACATTTCCTCTTTACTGGTTTCTTGGGAAGTGTGGTTTCCCCATGTCTGAAATGATGGCTCAAACTCAAACAGTCTTGAGCAGTAAATGTGAACACAGTACCACTGATTCTTCAGAACTTCTCAAAGCAAGGAAGAAGAAGAAAAAGAAGGGAGGCATTACTGTGAAAGTTGCAGAAGAAATTAAGAATGAAAATTTAACCTCAGAGTCTGCATTTGATGAAAGAGATATGCTGCAGCTTAAGGCAACTCACAGACGTATCCCAAGAATAGTGGAAGAGAAGAAAGATGCCCCTACTCAGACGCTTCAAGCTGCACAGAAAGCGATTGATTGTCTTTATGGACGTTTAGATAAGGAGCAAGAAACTAATTCTGCACTACAGAGCTGTCTATCCTCAGCAATTGCTAAGTGTGTTCTCCAGGAAAAAGAAAAGCACCAGTTGGAGAGTGACCTGGATGTCATGTCAGGTGAGCTGGAGAAGGCATATGCTGATGCTGCTGAAAATCGGCGCCTCGCTTCTAAAAGTAACGAATTCCTGGAAAGTTCTATGAAGGAGATTGACAGGCTAAATACAGAGCTTAAAGTCTCCCAGGAGGACATTTGTTACTTCAAAAAAGAGATGGAAGTCGATCAGGAGGAGAGATGCTACTTGAAAACAGAGATACGTTCGATGAGAGACGCCTCCGAAGAGTTAAATAGTAGGTTTGAAACTATAAACCAAATGAGTAAGAACTTCTCTGTCCAAGCCAGTGAAGGAGATAAAAGACTCCATGAATCAGAAGAGGAGAACAGACTATTGATAGAAGAAAAGTCAAGGATGCAATTAGCGCTGGAAAAAGCAGAGGGTGACTGGGAAAAAGAAAAATATCAGTTGGAGAATGACAGGTTGATCTTGTCAAGTAAGCTGGAGAAGGCCTACGCTGATTCTGCCCAGTACCAGACTTTCATGGCTCAAGTTGACGCAGCACTGGAAGCATCTCAGAAAGAGGTTCACAGGCTTACTACAGAGCTGGAAGCCTCTACAGAGAAGAGTTGCCACTTCAACACAGAACTATGTTCATTGAGAGAAATCTTCGAAGGGTTAAATATCAGTTTTGAAACTGTAACCCAAGAGTGCAAGAATCTCTATGTCCAAGTCAGTGAAGGAGATAAGAAACTCCATAAATTAGGAGAGGAGAAGAAACAGTTGGCCCAGGAAAAGTTAGATGTGCAGACAGCACTGCAGAATGCAGAGAGAGTGCTGCAAGAAGAACGTGTCTCCCTGGAGCGGCGCACACAGGCAGAAAATATGCTGCAGAGTCAGCTGCGAGAACTGCGTACACATCTGCAGGACACCAAGGAGAAATGGGTGAATGCTGAAGAAAAGCAGCGAGTTCTGCAGGAAGAAAGTTTCCAGACTGCCTACAAAATAAAGATACTGCAAGATTATTTGAGTACCCAGTGTGTCCCCAAAGAACAGCATGAGGAGCTGAAGGCCACACTGAGCATAACCAGAGCCTCGCTGGAGGAAGAGCTAAAGCTAGCAGCTGAACACACATCTCAGCAACTCACAGCGCTGCAGGCGCAGATCGCTGAGATCAAGACACAGCTTGCCAAAAAGGAGGAGAGAGAGAAGGTGTCCGTCTGTCAAGTGGCTGGCCTGACACAGAGCTATGAGGTCAAAATGGCCGATGCCTGCAAATTATTGGACCACACAGCCCGTGATAAGGTCCGGCTGCAGCTGGAGCTGGACAATGCCCGGGAGGAGTACCGGCAGCTGCAGATCAGAAATGAAGAAGATTTAAGCTTTACTCTGAGTCAGCTGGGAGATATGGAGTCGCGACTCAACTCCAAAGAAGCCGAACTGACAACTGCATTGAGTGGGAAAAGAAGTGCAGAAGGACGGCTTCAAGAGCTAAAAAATCAAATAGCTGGTCTTAATGAGATTTTAGGTGATACCACGAAACGGCAGTCACAAAAGGAGATCATGGAGCGTGAATTCTATGTTCCCACTTACCTATGTGAAAAGTCTGCCCCCGTCCTTAATGCCCACATTCCTGATGTCCATGCCTCTGCAATGGAGTTGAACGTATCCATTGGGAAGTTCCAGATTCCAAAACTAAAAGAGATATATTGGTCACAAAAAGAGACCACGAAGAGTGAACTCTGTGTCCCCACTGACTCATGTAGAAAGGCTGCACCTGTCTTTGATGCCCACGTTTCTGATGTCTCTGCCCCTGCATTTGGGTTGAACGCACCCATTCGGAGGTTCCTTGCAGCACACAATGTACCTGTGGAGTACCCTCTGCCCGCTGACAAACCACCAGAGGTGGGTCACCTTGAGTCCACTTTTCATCAAGGCCTCCGGAAAGAGCCTGGAGGATCGTCCGGAGAACGCTCTCGAGAGGGGGGAGTAATGTCAGGGTCGCCTAGACCTCCTGCCTAGCCATAGCTTCCTTGTCCACTGGGTGTGCTGCTGCCTTCTGTTGGCTCTGGGTTCCTCTGTCTGTCTTCTTGTTGCTCCTGTCTCTGTCCTTATAGCTTGCTTCCTGTCTGTTGTGTTTGCCTTTGCTTGAAGTCAGATTCCTAATGTACATGCTTCTGATATCCTGATCTGTTTTCTGTACCTGTACCATAGAAGTATTGTGTGTGTGTGTGTGTTCCACTGGAAATTACAAACTATTACTTCCTTATTCCTCACATGGAGACTTTGGGACAGGATATCCTTCCCTCTGCTGCAGAGCAGTGCATTTTGGGCCCCTCTCACGCTGTTCCAGTTATGGTTCTTATTTGCAAAATGATAACATTTCCTTTTTCTCATAATTTGCAGCCTTCAGTTATTTGATCTGCTGACTGAAGCAAATTAAAACATAAATCATAATGAAACAATGTTGCTCAAGGACCTCTAACAGTGCAGGTGTTAAGGGTACCCTCTCATTAGCACAGGAAACAAACTCATTTTGACCGAACGCCTGTGCTCCAGCAGGTGTATACTAAAAACCTGCACTGTTAATGGGACTTGAGGACTGGAATATTGAAACTATGGATAAGGGGGATGAGAATTATTAACAGACTTAATATTGTTGTAATAACGGATAATTGAAAATCTCCAAATACATATATATCACTGTGGAAATGGAAAAGAAATGAATAAATGTATGGGCTGTGATAATCATTATATTCTTTTAATTAGCATGTGGAATATGTATTCTCTTCTGCCAGTTTCAGAATTGATTCCCCCCCCCTTAAACTAAATATGGTTTCTGTGTTATATTGTTGCACAGCAATTTATAAGCAGTGAATCAGCGGTTACAAGTCCTTTGATTGGCACAACAGGACTGAGGGGTTATAAGAACCACTGTGCTATAAATACTTACTACGTGATCACTGTTACGTACAGTAATCTCTCTGATTGGTTGTTTATCTGCTTTATTGCTGGAGGATTATGGGAATTGGGCACCCCCATTCCTTTCTATTGTTTAATTTATTTCTTTTCTGGAACACACACAGTATGAATACATACAAGGAAACAAGATCCACCTGTGATTGTTCTGTACAGTGTGACCTTGGAAGCTAAGAAACACAATTCATCTATTATTATTACCATCTTTCATTTGTATGTCATCAACACATTCTGCAGCGCTGTACAATCTGGGGGAGTGGACAGTAAAACTGTATGACACAAGAGCACATACATGTTAAAGGAGCCTTTCCTCATATACTTTATCCTACGTGGATAGCAGGGGGTTGCTGGAGCTGAACCATGTTCATTTCAGCTCCGGGGACCCCCTGCTCCCAGAGATACTTATCTCGGAAGGTGCTGCCGGTGTCTCCGCACTGTTTACAAGGTCCCATGTCACCTGACCCATTAGGAAGATCGGACGGAGGACATTGCAGGCTCCTGTTGGCCTGCGTGATGCAGAACCTTCATATACCTCGCCCAGTGGGTATCTCGGGAAGCAGGGGGTCCCCGGAGCTGAAATTAACATGGATCAACTCCAGAGACCCCCTGCTTCAAATGTAGGGTAATAACTAAACACATTAAAAACAGGCAAAAACGCCTCTTAAAGAGACAATCGCATGGAGCTTCTAGTAGATCTGTCTTCGTAGTATTAATGTGAAAAAATGAAGGTGCAAATAAGTTAAAAAGTGAAATCCAGTGCAGTGCTATATATGTGAAACATGCACTCACAGCTGGTTCGTGTCGGTTGTTAAACTAAAAATGCAGTCCTTGGTGTTGACTGCACATTGTAGTCCTCCTCAAATGAAAACAAATAGGAAGAGCATAGCATAATAACGTATAATATGAAATAACAGAGCAGGGAGCATACAAAATGCCCTCACATTTTCCCAGTCTGCCCTGTGTAATGAGTGTCATAAGCGCACACTCCAGCCATTCTGGAGTAGCACCGAAACCGCCACGTCTGTCCTCAGATGTCCTGCTCAGCACCTCTTGTTGGTGACATCCTTGCCCAAGTCGGTCATTCCACGTCTGCGCGCGCACCTTGCGGTGGGCTGGCTGGTACGGTGTCCTCCAAGTAGCAAAAACCCTACGCGTTTCGCCATTATCCAAAAGTCAGCTTCCTCAGCGGCACAGCGGTTTCAGGATATTTCAGAGTGGCTGGAGTGTGCGCTTATGACACTTATTGCACAGGACAGACTGGGAAAATGTGAGGGCATTTTGTACGCTCCCTGCTCTGTTAATGCATATTATACGTTATTATGCTATGCTCTTCCTATTTGTTTTCATTTGAGGAGGACTACAATGTGCAGTCAACACCAAGGACTGCATTTTTGGTTTAACAACCAACACGAACCAGCTGTGTGTCAGGGTCGCCTAGACCTCCTGCCTAGCCATAGCTTCCTTGTCCACTGGGTGTGCTGCTGCCTTCTGTTGGCTCTGGGTTCCTCTGTCTGTCTGTCTTCTTGTTGCTCCTGTCTCTGTCCTTTATAGCTTGCTTCCTGTCTGTTGTGTTTGCCTTTGCTTGAAGTCAGATTCCTGATGCACATGCTTCTGATATCCTGATCTGTTTTCTGTACCTGTACCATAGAAGTCTGTTCACAGTAAAAGCCCTTGCTGGTAATCTGGCTTGTCCCTGTTTGTTCCTGTTCTCAGTCCCTGCCCCCAGACCTGTCCTTGCTCCCCTGTCCTGTTCCAGTCTCCTCGTTGCTGACATCTGCTTGTTACCTGACTTCGCTACCTGCCGCCTGCCTCGGACCTCTGCTTGTTACCTGACGTCGCTACCTGCCGCCTGCCTCGGACCTCTGCTTGTTTCCTGACTGCACTGTCTGCCGCCTGCCTCGGACCCTCTGATTGTGACCCCTACTACGCTTCCTGCTGTTCCGGCCACCGAGATCCTACCCGCCACAGGAGTCTCCCGTGACACTGTGAGTGCTTTTTTCACATATATAGCACTGCACTGGATTTCACTTTTTAACTTATTTGCACCTTAATTTTTTTCCGCTATTCTGCACACGGTACTAAGGACTGTTTTTGTAGGGTGCTCTAAGTTCATTTGAACACTTGGTTTTGTTTGTGCTTCTTATTTTTGTCAATTCGTATTATTAATATAATATTTATATAGCATGTGTTTTTCTGTAATTTTTTTTCATTTACCCCTCACTGTTGTTTTACAAAAATAATAATAATATCTATATATCAGATATGTTTGTGATCAAATGAGTTCATTATTCTGATCTGTTTTTAAGCCAGAGTTAACAGGTATAAAGAAGGAGAGATGAAAACACATTAGCAATACACATTATTCCCAGTAATTCTTCATGGTGTAAAGTCTGCTGAGCACGGAGACAGAGATAAAGAGACACGGAGTCATCTTCAATTTGCCACTCTACAGAGGAAATATTCAGGAGATATGATGCCGGACATCAGTAATATACCCTGATATCAAAGTATTTATTCTACAGAGGAGTTCTAACCAGTGTAAATAAATCAGATTAGGAAAAACAGAACTACTCAGACAACTGCACTCAAATAAATCGATGTGATAGTTACATGTAAAAGTTCTATAGTTGGAAACGTACAGTGTAACGTGGCGCATTTCAATAAATAGAAACAACACTAACCTTTTTGCTGCTAGTTGAGCCATTGGCAGCTAAAGAGTTAAGGGTCTTAACAGATTTGGGAACTGTGTATGGGGGATTAGCATGTTTCCAGTGTTTGACGTTTTGGTGCCATGAAGTTTAGAATATCCCTGGATTCTCCCTAGCTGGACACTAAGCAAAAACTAGAAAGTCACTGTAAGGCTATAGTCGAACTAATAGGCCAGACAAGCGCTGTATAAGTAACCTCCTGAAATGGAACGTGCTGTGTGGGGAAATGGGTCGCGTTTTGGAAACTGAAAGGTGCTCCTTTGTTGCAGTGGGCTCCAGCCGGAGAGAAGGAGGCGTTCCTGCACATGTTAACCTGTCTGCCTCTTCAATGCTAATGATTGCAATGCAGTACACATCAAATCCTGGTACGTGTACACTACGCCACACATCTCTTCACATGTTTGCTAAACAAAGTGAGGTGTGAGCTCTTGGGGTTATTATTCTAGTGAGCGGGAGTATCCGTGAGGTGATGCCCGATCAGCACTAGTGCACCTTCATATACAAGTCCCCTGAAGTGTTTTATACTACAGCGACATCTACAAACAACTCTTATGTTGGTTCATTAATGTTAACGGAAGGGCACAAAGTACTTTTGTTGGTGATGTATTTTTGGAAAGTTTAGAACATCATCAATAAAACATTGGAAACACATTTCAAGTATTGAGAAAAATACACAAAAGGCTATGTACCAAGTCTAATTATTCCCTACACTTGTAGCTAAGATAGTGCCTTTTAATGGCAAAGTATCCATTTATTTTGCTCCAGTTTTGCACTCCTGATGCTTCCTGTGATTGAGAGGAACGGGAGGAGTAAGGTATGGGTTACAGGCCTCACATATTATCGGTGGATTATTTTGCACGTGCGGCCGTCACTTTTTGTCTGAATCGGGGGAAATTTGAAGACAGATTATGAAGGCCCATATTTACTAAGGATTCTTCCAGCGCCCGAAGGGTTCTGGTGGCTTACTAACTCTGGCCCACAAATACAAATACCACTTGTTAGCACATTCACATGTCTCAGACAAGTCCACAAACCTGCCTTTCCCCATTATCTCTTTGTATACAATGGTTCCACTGCAGTCAGGGATTCTGGGTAATGACATGCGAATGAGCACTCAGTGTCACTTTTTGCCTTTTGTCCATTTCAACATGGGACCCCTATAAGCTAAGGAACATATGACAGAGTACAAACAGGCACAGTGAGTAATATGTGCAGCACAATACCAGGGAAATGAAGGGGTTAAACACAGATGGTGCTCCAACCAGTGGATGAGGAGCTACTCACGTTAGATGAGTAGGATTCAAGCGATAAATTAATCTTTAACATAAGCTCGGTAATGGATATGCGATGATGATGATGATGAATACATGACAAGACAAAATGCAAAATCCAAATTAAAACAAAAACAGCTCCAGTATCAGGGTGAGGACGTGTGAGCAGAGTGCGCTCACACTTACACTTGGTGCCACTTACTGGAAAACGAGTCGTTGATTCTGTATCTGGCACTCATCTAGTCAGACAGGAATACAAAGTAACAGCACAATAGGAAGTGTCAAAATCTGCATGCAATGCGCTATTTGTTATATGCAGAGAAAAAGGCAAGCACAGCGTCTCGGTGATACAACCTCCCTTCGCTATGGGGCCTTGCCTTTAAAGTCCTTGCACTGCACCTATATGCTTATTTACAATTGTTTGCTTATTTGACTGCTGTGGGTAACGAGCTAAGGACTTTTATACATTGCCATCACAGCCTGTATGAGTTTTAAATACATCATTATTTTCAGAGGATTCACATATCCCAATGCTGCAGATTCTCATTTTCTGCTCAACATTTAGCTGTTCTTGGTTTGAGCGGTATTATCAGAAGCAGGGAACATTTCCTTTTTTTCCTTGCTTTGTTGGTGTTTCATACATTTATCTTGCTCCAGTTTTACTGTTCTGTAATATTACATCTCAGTTGTATTAATGTAACCTTCTTCGGCCACTGCACTTCATTCCAGTGAAGATTTAAATATTTGTAATATATTGGATCAACTTTCTTTGGCCTTTAACTGATGATAGGAAAAGGTCCCAGCCAATGATGGAACCCTCTGACTATAAGATTAAATTGTGATGGCTCAATCATATTTATAGCGTTTAGGACCTCTTAGGTCTCTTGTTAAGGCAGGAATTTGATGGTTCTTACATGTAAGGGACAGAAGCCCATTAAGTATCAATTCATGTAAACAAATGTTAAAAAAGAATTGCGTATGGAAGGTATGTATTATAAAACAACGCAAGAAATTAGAGGTAAGTACTCAAATTGAAATCTCTGGAGGTGCAGACAGTTTAACACATCACAGGACATTGTAGCCATGAAGGGATTCAATTGTGGCTGTTAAATGAAGACTCATATAAATTCAGATACAGCTTTCATTGGCCCTTATTGTTTCACTTCAGTTAATATACAAAACTAGAATCTACAATTGTTCCTAATCTATTTGCAATATCCTGAAAGCATAATTTAATGGTTGTGAAAAATGATGACAAATGGTTTGAAGGTCAGGAGCCACAAAGCAGCCAAACACGTCTCACTAAACCAGCATACATGTGCGAGACAGAGAAACAAATATATCTAATGAAGTGATGTTCTATATCTGTGCTAGTTATTTAATTGCACTTGTTTTTCCTTGGAATGTGAAATATGATATTTATATTTTTCTTAGTGTACCATTGCCAGCTATTGGAATGCCTAATGAAATATAAGCAAGAGGTTTGGAAAGTAAGTATGCAATATTAAATGGGAAAGTTGTTGTCTGAAATTGTGAAAGGTCAATGTCCTAATACTAGAAAGGTCAATGTCCTAATGCTAGAAAGGTCAATGTCCTAATGCTAGAAAGGTCAATGTCCTAATGCTAGAAAGGTCAATGTCCTAATGCTAGAAAGGTCAATGTCTTAATGCTAGAAAGGTCAATGTCCTAATGCTAGAAAGGTCAGTTCCTAATGCTATAAGGTCAACTGTTCCTACATGCTGAAAGGTCATGTCTTAATCGAGAAAGGTCAATGTCCTAATGCTAGAAAGGTCAATGTTTTTCTGACATACTTTAGCAGAAAAAAATGAATATAGATTAGAAATAGACTAATGATTGAGCTCTAGATCTGTGGGGCTCCACTCCAGTCCTCAAGACCCCCCAATAGGTCAGATTTTCAGCATATCCCTGCTTCAGCACAGGTCACTCAATTAGTGGCTCAGTCGAAGGCTGCATCACCTGTGTTAAAGCAGGGATATCCTGAAAACCTGACCTGTTGGGGGGTCTTGAAGACTGAAGTTGAGCCCCCTGCTATAGATTATCAGGCAACTCCTGGATTTGTCACCTGTTTCCAGCAAAGACAGCCCTTGCTGACAGCCCTTGGTTTTCTCTTCTGGTTAAATATACTGTACTTGTTAGCCCTGCTACAGATCCTGGGTGATAGGAATGGGTTGCGGACTCTCATGGAAACAAATGAGTAACAAACCAAGCACTAGACTGTTCCTCTTGATTTGGTGTTCATTGGCAGCCCTACTGTACAACTCTTGGTACCATCTCTGTGGTTTCCCTGAAGGGGTGGAAGATATAAAACAAGAAGAGTTGAGCCGTCCCCAAAACATCTGTATCCATCTGATCCCCATATATATAATTTCCTGGTAAACCCTGAACTCAGAGACTACAGGAAGAGATGACCAAACATCATATTTGTTATTAAACTCTTGGAGGGTGATTCACTGACCTGTGATAGTGCTGAGCAGGGCACTGTTGCATGGACACTTCAATTGAACCAATAGAAATAGCTGTGTGATATTCAACTCCTGTAGTCCATAAGTAGAGAAGGAATGTATCACATCCCTGCATTCAATTCAGATTATAATCAGATGTGGACAGTTCTCCCTGCTTGATGTGCATTATATTTTGTGAGTGTAGGCGTCAGTGAATTACAAGATTACAAATGTATTGCTCAAAGTATTAATCATTGTTCCCCCCAGGATTTGCTTTATGTAATAGCCTATGGGCCATCCCAAGTGAAGCCACCGGCTGTACAAATGCTTTTCCATTACTGGCCTAATTTGAGACCTCCAGGTGCAATAAGTGAGTACAGAGGATTGCAGTACACAGGTGAGTGGTGAGTTCTCGCTTTATCGTCTCCAGATAACGCACTAATCAGTATCATTCTTATTTTAAAGTCATAAAATGTGCTCTCCCATATATTTAATGAACTGCAACATGTTTTGTCAACAGTGATAACATTAACGTATTTCTGAACATAAACAAAATTGTAAAAAATCCTATCCCCTGTAGAATATTTTGGCTGATTTGGTACCTAATCTCAGTCAGAGTATAAAGTGAATGTCAGAAACAATATATCTTTACAGAGAGACTAATATCAAACAAGCAGCACTCACATATTAACTCTTTCTGTTCTTGTACTTTGTATGTTAATACATCAGATTTCATTATTTCTATAATGGTTATCTAAATTACTGTTTATTCACCCGTGATTGTATAAACTTGGCAGGTTGCTAATGTTTGTTCAACTGATGGTGGCCTTGTCAGGTCTGTTCGACACTTTCGCAATAATATTTGATCCAACTATTCAATTAGTGTTTCATGTTTGGTGTTATATGTGTCACAATTGACACACAGAACATTCAAATGTCTCATTTTTACAAACTAAATCTTGTCAACGAAGTTCTACTTTAAACTACAGTCGTATTGAGTTAAAATTACTTGCATTCATCATGTTTAGAGATAATGCATCATAAAGGGTAGTTTTGTTCTATTTTAATAGATGATGGGGTTTTTAATGACATATTGTTTGATTTTTTTTTTACCATGACTAATCAGCAATGTTTTATACAGCATGGAATCCTATTCACTGCCAACACATTGAATGCCACAATGCAATCAACAAGCCTGCTGTTAAGGTACTGCTAATCTCTTTGTTGCTACAGTATGCCTATTTACAACTGGGTTTCCTCATCATTAGGACATAGATAATCTGCTGTCATTTACATATGAGATGCTTTTAAATAAGACAAAATAAACTCAAGCTATTCACCTCGCGGTGTTTGACCAGACAGAATATTATCTAGCAGACTCCTAGTTTTTGAGATAATACATTTTAAATATGCATCTTCAGTTCTTGGAATAAAATACATGGAGACACTGGAGAAGACCATCCTTCCATCATTATTCTACAGCAATAGTGGGGGTGGGGGGTGGGGGGTTGTTGTTGAGAATATTCAAAGTGATTGGTACAGAAAAGTATGAGAAATAACAAAATGTATCAATTAAAAATGAATATAAAGTAATAATAGGAAGTGATATGAATGAATTGCAGGTCTAGTGGCATCCTATATTTCCAAAATCAGAGGTGTGTAAGTTTAACACTATTTCCAAGAGTGTGACTGTATGCAAATTATTCAAAACCCTTACAGTTTACATATGCTATACCTACAATTACTTCTTAAAGAACTGGCATATCAAATCTATTTGTAATAATTGATATCAAAACTCAACAATGCTTTTGCCAAGGTTGACATGGGTGCTCACTCTTAGAACCATCCTTTATTAAAATAATAACACAGCAAATATTTATGTCTTGGCCACACGTGATCCCCCCCCCCTCATTCTTACACACAATATTACAGATTGTGTGTTCCTTTATATCCCAAACACAGTAAGATTGATACCCATTACCTGCTGAGGAATCTAACGGTGACTGGTGTTCATAATATTTGTCATTGGCAGAATTTCTGGGGAGCCCCCTGTAATGTCAGTGTTTGATGGTAATTTCAAAGGAAAACACACAGTATTAACACTGCAAACTGCCTCAGGTGCTGAGACATCCACATATCATTGCATTCAGGTCAACTAGCAAGAGTCTGCACGCCAGAGGTCGGGAAAACATGTCAAGGTTTAGTGTAGGATCAACGTTTCAGTCCTTCCTTGGACCTTTATCGATATCTTGACGAAGGACTGAAACGTTGATCCTACATTAAACCTTGACATGTTTTTCAAGACCTCGGGAGTGCGGACTATTTGCACATTTAGCACTAAACAGGTACTACTAATCTTTAGTACATTTAAATACCCTTCCTGGTGGTGAATACAGTGTGCTTAACAATAAGTGCATTGCATTTCCTTAGCAAATAATAGTCTGACCTGTTTCAATACCCAATGTTGCAGATGTGCATAGACGCCTCCCTGTCCGTAGCGTTGGGAGATAAGCCACCTCCCCTGTATCTGTGTGAAGAATGTAGCCAGAGAATTACAGGGTAAGTCAATCTGGATAAAAGTGAACCGTGCCTTGCACCGGGGTGACTTGTTCATGTCGCCCTAAACTGCCTGGCAAGTTAGACATTTGTTCTTCTCTAAGCTATGATGAATCCTCTCGTGGTCCCACACTTCATGCCCACCGTATTGTGTAGTAGTACTGATGGGGTTATTGATGAGACACACCTAATATAAATATAGTTCTAATAATTTTCACATATCATATAACAAAAACATGCAGCTGGGGAGAGAATTTCATTTGTCTGGACAATGTTTAGGAGTCAAAGCCGGCAGGATGTGGGTCCAATGTGCAATAAAGTGACGGAAGGAAGAATAAGTGTGGGACAAGTGCCACAGAGAGGTAGAATATAGGGAGGTGAGAGGGAAAGGGAGAGGAGGCAAGATCACAATAATATTACTATGGTTCTTGCCCAATACGTACATGTGTATTCTGTTGTTCAATAGAGAAACACTAAAAAGAAAACTGTCATTTTTCAAAGGAATAACCATACTCTGTACACATACTGTGTAACTGACGTATAACGCACACCCAAGCACAAAGTTACTATTTACACCTTCTCAAACTACACATATTACTGCTCATGTCAAAGTGCCTCCAAGCACACAACTTTGTGTGTGTACTTCTTTTCAGAGACCACAGTGAATGGCTGATTGATGTACTGCTACCACAAGGTATGCTTTCAGTGTGTAATGCAGCAGTAACTATATCTGTAAGAACTTGTGAGTATGAGGCTATCCTTTATTAGAAGGTCAGCTGCTAATTTAAAGCATCAGACCAGGCTGCATTTTATTTTTTCGTTTTGAAGAAGGGGATTTCTGGAGCTAAACGGTGTCAAGTTCAGCTATGGGGACCCCTGCTTCCAAAGATAGTGGGTGCTGGTATCCCCATGCTTACCTATGTAGTGGGTCCTGGTATCCCTTGTAAGTTTAAATGTCCCAGTCACGCAAGCCAATAGGAAGCTGCAATGAATGACGTCACAGCTTCCTATTGGCCCACATGATGCGGGACATTGAAAGCTGCCATGATGTTAGGCACACCGTTCCCTACCTGCATAGATACCGGCACCGCTGCGGGGGTAAGTATCTCTGGAAGGAGGAGGTCCTCAGAGCTGAAATTAACACCGCTCAGCTCTGGAGACCCCCGGAAAAAAACACAATGCAGCCTGTTCTACTGCGTTAAGTCTGGCTGGGGTTACTGTGCGCTCGTGGTCAATATCAATGTCAAATTGTAGCAATGTTAGAAGAGTTCAAGAATACATGTGAAAATCCGTAATTTAACTTCATTTTCAGTTAAATGGAACTAAAGCATTTTAACCCTTTGGTGCCAGAGAGCCCTCTGGAATGTGGCTTGTATGGGGTACAATTACAGCAAAGCATCTTCATCGTTTGCCACAGCGTGATGACACTGAGTCAAAATGATGCAACTTGCTCCTGTATTTAGAGAAATGCTGCAGTTTGCCACACATCCCACCAAATCTTTTTGCTTAATACTTTGAGTGTCTGAGGGAATTTCAGTCCCTTGTTTCCCAGTTTCTTGCGGACCCCTCAGTCTCTCAAAGCATTGACATGATAGTCTCACAATCCCAGTCCCTTTCAGAGCAGTTCCAGGTAATCCCCAGTATTGCAGTATCAGAGCATATAGACGGGGCACATGTACTCTGCTAGATAATGGAAGTAGGCCGTCCCTTATAAATGCCATTATGGGGAATGCCTTTCAGTACTGCTGCTAGTGCGCACTGTCATGTCTTGCATTGTTCCGAGGACTTGTTAACAAGCAAGGGTTGTAGTTGCATGGTCAGTGGGTCTTTAGATACTGTATTTCCATGTCTGCTCATCACAAGTGACCCAGTGAGTATCAGCATAGAATAAGGTCTGCTCTTACTAAAATATTATTCCTTTCTTTGTACCCACGGGACGTCCTTCTGCAGCCACCCATTCTAAACTTTGTAGTTGCGTCCTGGAGTTATAGTTTAATACAAACTTACCTCCCAGGAACAACTGAAATGGCCACTGCCTTTCTCACAAATTAAAACAACGCTACACGCCCGATAAATAATAAGACAAATAACAGTGAAAATCAAGAAATAGATAAACACAATATCAACTATTAATGTATGTTCTGACTTCCTTTTTGTTTTTATTTTGTGGGGTTTGCTGCTTTTTGGGGAGATGTTTCTGAGCAGTAAGAGGGACTCTGGGGCAGGGTTTCCCAGCAGTCTTGCTGTATTGCACAGTTTTTATGCCACTTGAAACAGATTTTCTTATTGAGTTTTATGTCCCACGCAGCGGAAATTTCAGCTATTTGTCAGAAAAAGGTAAGACTGATCTGTGTATGTGGTGATTGTTTGCATCCACACGTGGCTTGGTGTCTCTGTGTGTAACATCTTTCTATTGTTATTATAACCTCACAAAACATCATTTGTGGAAAAACACATTTTTGCATTAAAGATAATCCTTCACGGAGCAGGCGATGGTTAATCCACCAGCAATGCATTACCGGCTCCTGTGGCAGTGAAGGGTTACCCAAGGACACATTGTTATTAACAAAGATGCCTTTTATTATTTCCCATTATGTTACATTGCTTCCCTAATCTCACGATGTCGTGCTCATCAAGCTTGGCTCGGTGGTTGTTTATTAAACATTCTCTGGAGGTTACAGCACGCCATTAAAATACAGGGAATTAGGCACAAATTCTCATTTAGAAATGAATTTAATTTCCCTGTTTTGTATGCTGAATAAATATGATGCTTAGGATGTGATTTGTATCTGTCTGGGATGGAAGAAGTCATTGTGGAATAAGGGAATTTAGTTACAATGTCACTGCTAGCCCCCCATGAGCTCCGGCAGGTCACCTTATCTCAGGGGCCACAATGTAATGTAGCTTTGCTCTGCGTGCAGTACTGCTGTACTGGACTTCAGTGTTACATCTAAAAAAAATGTTATAACAATTCTTAGATTCAAAGTTCTGGTGGCCATTTGATCCTAGAGACATTTTGATTTTTCATAGGAAGGGGTATTTTTTAATGGGCAAACCTGAGAAATCTTTGTAGATTAAACGAACTCCTTTTCTGCCCCAGGAACTCACAGGGGGATATTCTCGTAACTGCGAGTCTTTTCCGATGGGATTGGCAGGCTTTGCTATTTTGTCCAATCCATGCGGAAAAGGCTCTTTAGACGCTGTTTCCCTCCAGCTCTGCCAATCCGATCAGTTTGTCCAAAAAGCCTCCAACTCGCATTTTTTTCATGTTAAATAGAAATCTCGTAGCTCTGTTATCAAAACTGCTTCTAATAACGATCATTTTCTTCTCACCTCTTTCAGTGGCGAGATTAATATTGCGAGTTGCACCCTGAGCCTGAAATATGAGTTTTTCTGAGACAGAGCAAAACCCATATCTCAACGTAATGATGGCGTTTCAAAACTCCCGCGCCCTGCGGGCCAATAGGAAGCTTTGATGTCATCAGGTTCGGCTTCCTATGAGCCCACGTGACACGGGAGCTTTAAACTTTGTGCAGATACTGTACTGGCACCGCCTTTTGGAGGTAATTATCTTGGGAGGCAAGGGCTGCCCGAAGCTGAAATGAATGGGGCTCAACTCCGAAGACACCCTGCTTCAATCCTATCTAAAAAAATAATAACAAAAGCATGAATTGCTCCTTTAAGCCGTGCTGTTTGTCACTTCTTATAGACGTGGTTTAAACCATGTGATTCAAATATAGAATATGGATCTTTGGCTAGTTTTAATTAGCTATTTATGACCATGTCAAACTGTGCGGATTGGCAATTACAAACTCGCAGTTACGAGAATATCCCCCAAAGTCTTAGAAAGCTCTACATACTACATCTTCACCTCTGAAGAACTCTCATGTTGATTTCTGAAAAAATATCACAACCCAAGATCTTATCTTGCATTAAACGGGCAATGGATGGAAGGGAAGTAAACATACTTATGCCCCTCTATAAAGCATTAGTAAGACCACACCTTGAAAATGGAGTACAATTTTGGGCACCACTCCTTAGAAAAGCCATTCTGGCACTAGAGAGAGCGCAGAGAAGAACCATCAAATTAATAAAGGGGATGGACAATCAACTTATGAGGAGATGCTAGCTAAATTAGATTTATTTACATTAGAAAAGAGGCGTCTAAGAGGGGATATGATAACTATATACAAATATATTCAGGGACAATACAAGGAGCTTTCAAAAGAACTATTCATCCCACGGGCAGTACAAAGGACTCGGGGCAATCCCTTAAGGTTGGAGGAAAGGAGATTTCCCCAGCAACAAAGGAAAGGGTTCTTTACAGTAAGGGCAGTTAAAATGTGGAATTCATTACCCATGGGAGACTGTGATGGCAGATACAATAGATTTGTTAAAAAAAAGGTTGGACATCTTTTTAGAAAGGAAAGGTATACTGGGATATACCAAATAAGTATATATGGGAAGGATGTTGATCCCGGGAATAATCTGATTGCCATTATTTGGAGTCAGGCAGGAATTTATTTTCCCCCTTATGAGATGTCATTGGATGATATGACACTGGGGTTTTGTGTTTGCCTTCCTCTGGATTAATACACTGTAAGTACAAATATAGGATAAAGTATCTGTTGTCTAAATTTAGCATAGGTTAAACTTGATGGACATACGTCTTTTTCAACCTCATCTACTATGTAACTACAGAAAATTAACAACTAAGAAATTAGAGATTACCCTCGTGCTCTATAAACATAATCAGAATTAAATATGCAAATATGGCTTAAGGGCCAGAAGCGATACATTGGAAGTTTGGGAAGGTCAGGTTAAAATCCTGTTCAGCCAATCAGGGAGCATCTTAGTGCTGGGGTACTGTTTGTAGAAGATAGTGCCTCATGATCCTCTTTGGGAAATTGGATGAATTACTAATACCACCCTAATGATTTACATACGAGGGCTCTCTTTCAGAACTGCAGTTCTCATGTAAGACGTGCAGTGGTCACATGCTTCTCAGCTGGCTGTTGCGGTCGCCACGGCAACCGGCCAGTGCGATACTGCAAAAGGTGCCATTCCTACCATCACAGCAATGAGGTTGGGGGGGCAGCAGCTCCAACCGAGACGCACCTTTTCCAGACCTCTCCCCCTCCCATCAACACACGGGAGTGTGGAGCCGAGGAGCTGGTGTGTGCTGTGGAAGCAGTGATCAGGTAGGGGGGGTTGCAGGAGAGGTTCAGGGATGTTATCGAATTGTAGGAACATTATACACCAATGAAGAAAAAAGATGAACCATGCATGAGAAAAATAAGTCTCGTGTAGCACTCAGTGCAGAGACTAATTCCCAAAATATGTCTAGTGTACTAAATGCAGGAGGTAACAGACCATAAAATATTAAACAGAAGAGCACAAGTAATGGAAAAATCAAAGCAAACATTATACATGTGCAGAGTTTTCACAGAGTAAGTTGCCTTCTGCCCTTTAACTTGAATAATGGGATGTAAGATGTTGTCCAGCACTGTATGATGACCTATGGCAAAAGTCTGCTTAATAAATATGGCCCTAAAGATGTCCCACTTTGGCCTATGATGCTTCTCTCTGTATGACACCAGATTGCCTAAGAACATGTGATATATGGCAAATGTAGGATGGTTGCATCGTGTGCGTGGCTAGTGGGGCTTAAGAGACAAACAGAAATATGCTTGTGTTATATATCTATTGCTGGATCTCCTAGAGATGTTTATCATTTTGCCAATTTCCCTATTTCCAGTTTGCTGAAAGAAGCTGAGTTTCACGCTGAGCAGAGAGAGTACGAGCTGAACCGCAGAAGGCAAATGGGTCTTTCCTCCTCACATCATTCTTTAGACAACACAGACTTTGATAACAAAGATGATGATAAACACGACCAGCGCCTCTTGAGCCAGTTTGGCATTTGGTTCTTGGTAAGGAGATATGTTTTTATCTTCTAAAAGAGAAGGTAGCCCTTTTGTTAATGGAGGCGCAAAAGTGCAGTTCCACTTAATTGAACAAAACTGTACAAATTGTGCTTTCCCTTTTCGTCCATATTTCAATGTGCACTCAATGACCCTTATCTGGTTTCGGTATCACCTCCTATGTGTCAGAATAAAACTGGGTTAGATACATTGTTGCACAGAATTGTGATTCACCTCTTACAGCCTCAAATGATGTGTGTGTCTTGTCTCACAGGTGAGCCTTTGCACTCCCAGTGAGAACACCCCCACAGAGAGCCTGGCTCGGCTGGTTAGTATGGTGTTCCAGTGGTTTCACTCCACGGCTTATATGATGGATGATGAAGTTGGAAGTCTGGTGGAAAAACTCAAACCACAGTTTGTCAGCAAGTGGTTGAAGACCGTGTGTGATATCAGATTTGATGTCATGGTCATGTGCCTGCTCCCCAAGCCAATGGAATTTGCCAGGGTAAAGCATAAGATTCAAAATAAAATGATGATCACAGACTCTGAGTTGTGGTGGCAAACACTACTTTGGGTACAAATCTGTGCATGCTGCTCCAGCAATGAACCAGCTAAAAACACATTTTGTTCTAAAATGTAATAAATCATTTCTATGCACATTTTATGTTTCCGCTGACGTCAATAACCATGCGTTGATATTAACACACTGCATGCCTCCATGGCAATTTATTTAATCTGTGAAAATCCATGCATCCAGTTGGACTTTCACTGGTCCCCATACACTTTATTATATGTGACATGGGGAATAACACTATGTCTAGGGATCATTTTACTTCTGATAGGGGGCGCTGAGCTGCAGGAGCCTTTTCTACTTTTCACAGATTCTGATTTATGTTCGTTGGTAAAAATAAAATCAAAGCCTGCAGAGAACATGGAAAATATCGACAGGAAACAATAGCAGTTTAATATTCACGATCAAGACTTGGTGATAATATTTGATTTGTTTTGATTCTTGGCATTATGTCCTCAGGTGGGCGGTTACTGGGACAAATCTTGCAGCGCAGTAACTCAGTTGAAGGAAGGTCTGAATAGAATACTTTGCCTTATCCCTTATAATGTGATAAACCAGCCAGTGTGGGAATGTATCATGCCAGAGTGGCTGGAGGCCATCAGAACTGAGGTGCCAGATATTCAGCTCAAGGAGTTCCGGGAAGTCCTCAGGTCAGTGGCAGGCAACACATTTTCATCGTGGTTATTATACATAGTACATTTTAATGACAACGTAATTAAGCAACTAACCTTACCAAGGCAACTGGATTGAACTTGAAGGGTCCTGGAATATATTGTAGGGTCCTGGAATATATTGTAGGGTCCTGGAATATATTGTAGGGTCCTGGTATATATTGTAGGGTCCTGGTATATATTGTAGGGCCCTGGTATATATTGTAGGGTCCTGGAATATATTGTAGGGTCCTGGAATATATTGTGGGGTCCTGGAATATAAAGTAAGGTCCTGGAATATATTGTAGGGTCCTGATATATATTGTGGGGTCCTGATATATATTGTAGGGTCCTGGAATATATTGTAGGGTCCTGGAATATATTGTGGGGTCCTGGAATATATTGTAGGGTCCTGGAATATATTGTAGGGTCCTGGAATATATTGTAGGGTCCTGGTATATATTGTAGGGCCCTGGTATATATTGTAGGGTCCTGGAATATATTGTAGGGTCCTAGAATATATTGTTGGGTCCTGGAATATATTGTAGAGTCTTGGTATATATTGTAGGGTCCTGGAATATATTGTAGGGTCCTAGAATATATTGTAGGGTCCTGGAATATATTGTTGGGTCCTGGAATATATTGTAGAGTCTTGGTATATATTGTAGGGTCCTGGAATATAATGTAGGGTCCTGATATATATTGTAGGGTCCTGGTATATATTGTAGGGTCCTGGAATATAATGTAGGGTCCTGATATATATTGTAGGGTCCTGGTATATATTGTAGGGTCCTGGTATATATTGTAGGGTCCTGGAATATAATGTAGGGTCCTGATATATATTGTAGGGTCCTGGAATATATTGTGGGGTCCTGGTATATATGTTAGTGGCTGATCGGATGCTGTTCTTCTGAAAGTTGCCCTGCTCACTATAAAAGTCACTCTGTATGTGTATGTATGTATGAGTTAAATTAGCGTCCCACCTTCTCTACTACTTTGTGTTCGTTTGCTCAGTTCACTTGGCTTGTTGCAAAACATTTCTTGTTTTACCTTGCAGCAAAATGTTTGATATTGAGCTCTGCCCGCTGCCCTTTTCCATGGAAGAAATGTTCGGCTTCATTAGCTGTCGGTTCACGGGTTATCCCTCCTCTGTTCAGGAACAAGCCTTGCTTTGGCTTCATGTAAGTGCCATTTCTCTTGGGGCTTTATTGGGGTTCTCTTAGGGTTCTCCTGGGGATCACGTGCAGTTAGTGTTATATTGCCTCCAACTGAGATTCAACTTCAATACACAGGAAAATGTACATTTAAGTTAAGGATTCATTTAACTTCTTAAGCCATTTTCCAAATAACCCCTCTTCTCGTTCCCGTTGCAGGGCTGTGGTACCTTTCTTCACCAAGCCCTGTTAGTTGATTTGCTATTATTGGCTGTAGATGTGGAGCACAGCTAAACCTCTAGTTTTGGAATATCCTTGCACAGTCATCAGCTATACCAGGGGTGGCCAACACCAGTCCTCAAGGGTCACCAACAGGACAGGTTTTCAGGATATCTCTGCCTCAGCACAGGTGGTGCAGTCTGATCCACTGATTGAGTCACCTGTGCTGACGCAGGAATATCTTTAAAACCTGGCCTGTTGCTGGCCCTTGAGCTATACTAATGTTTAAACATGCAGTCTTCAGTTACAACAGTATTACTGCATAGGAACGGGTTAATAGCAGAAGCACTGCCGGTCACACACATTTCTACAATTGTTAACTTGTAATTGGTAGAAGAAAAATACACACTGGCGCTAATGACCAATCACAAATCGTATATGTGTATATATATATATATATATATATATATATATATATATAGAATAAATGAGAAACAAGCACTCCGTCAGGTAACAATGGTGGGTGCAAATCCTATATGAACAAAATAGGCAATACGTACGTGTGGATGATATCAGAGGCAGCACTCCAGAAAGTAGTCAAAAAGAATTGTATTAGTGAGCCATCATATCCAACGTTTCGGTCCTACATACGGGACCTTTCTCAAGGTTGGACGTCCACCTTGAGAAAGGTCCCGTATGTAGGACCGAAACGTTGGATATGATGTCTCACTAATACAATTCTTTTTTGACTACTTTTTGGAGTGTTGCCTCTTATATTCGTCCACACGGTATCGTATTGCCTATGTATATATATATATATATATATATATATATGTAAATTAGTAACAATAATAATATTAATAAAGTTTGTAAGTGCCTCGCTAAAATATTAATATTTAGATTATTAATATTACATGACCATAACGGTGTTTATGTAAGAGCAAAGATATATACAATGTATAAGTTGTATATAATAATATATGTAAGCTTGTTCACCCCAGAAAATATAACCAAAGTCCGTGAGAAGAAACGTTGCAGGCACAGGGTATTATTTAGTGTTCCCACATCCAAAGGTAATAGGAGAAAACATACTATTCCCCCCGTCTCAGAGCCGCTGCTCTGACCAATTACACATAGAAAACTAAACACAAAGAAGGCGCCTGGTCCGTGGTAAAATTGTGTTTTAAAGCGGCAATCCCAGCATGCAATTTGTTTGGCTATTTATTTTTTTAACATAGGATTGAAACAGGGTTTCCGGAGCTGAACCCCACTAATTTCAGCTCCTAGGACCCCCTGCTTCTGGAGATACAGACCTTCGTGGGGGGTGCCGGTAGCTGCTCTGCTAGCAGGGTTTAAGTAATGGCGACGTTTCAAAGTCCCCGCATCCTACGGGCCAATAGGAAGCCGTGACATCATCAGGTTCAGCTTCCTATTGGCCTGCGTGATGTGAGAGCTTTACACTTTAAACCCCAGCTAGCCAAGCAGGAGCTGCTACAGGCACCTACTATGGAGATAAGTATCTTGGGAAGCAGGGGGTCCACGGAGCTGAAATTAATGGGTTCAGTTCCGGAGACCCCCTGCTTCAATCCTGGGTAAAAAAAAATCGCCCCTTGGCTTGCCCCTTTAATATAGTATTGATGAAACATTGATGATAAAACTTGTGCACTCACAGACATGTGACCTTGAAACCGCGTAAGATTAAAATGTTAAGTAATAGAATCAAACAATCCCCAATGATTAATACAGAAATGTGTTTGATAAGCTGCACAAATCCGCGCCGCCACAAAAACAAGTCTCATTTGCCTGATGGATCCATAAGAAACGCAATGCTAATAATCTTTCTTTATCTTCCCAAAACATACAGTTTCAGTTATGAAGCCGGGAAAGCTGGCGTCACTCGTCACTGTAACACACATGTGTCGCCGTTCTGTGCGCGACGCTGTTCTTGTTTGGTTCGTGGAGTTGCGTGGCTATTATAGGAACTGCAGCGTTTAGTCTTGTGTGTCGCCACTTGCGGGTTCTAGGAGTTTATTGTTGATGACACGTGAGTGCCTCGGTAGAGAGCGTCTCCAGCTCTCCCTGTTTCGAGTTTAAACGGAGCGGTTCTTATAAGAATAGCCACGCGACCTCCAACAATCAACAAACAAACTTGTACTTGTGCTTGTCACACGAACAATGCCACGTGTGTTTTTGTGAAGCGCAGACGTGGCTCTTTCCTTATGGTTCCATCAGCCAAATGAGAGTCGTTTTTGTGGCGGACGCGGATTTGTGCAGCTTATCAAAGACATTTCTGTATTAATCATTGGGGATTGTTGATTCTATTACTTAACATTTTAATCTTGCGCGGTTGCAAGGTCACATGTCTGTGAGTGCACAAGTTTTATCATCAATGTTTCATCAATAGTATATTAAAACATAATTTTACCATGGAGCATGCGCTTTCTTTTTAGTTTTTATAATTCATAGTTGTGTGAAACCAGAACCTACCAGAATCTTACACTCCGAAACCAAATACAAAACCCTTAAGATTTTAAGAACCCAAACTATTTAGAACCAAACCAGAATACCAGACCAAGTGTTCATCACTAGGTGTTTCTTCCAATATAGTTAAAATTATTTTAAGTTTTCAAGTTATATTTATTAGTTTTCTAAAAAAAAAACTTCTCTATTTGATACTTATTTTAAGCATTTTTAATGCTTTATTTTAGAACCAAAATTAAAACATGAAACAATTTTAGAACCGAAACACGAGTGAAAGTTCCCACCTTGAAATTCAAACTCAGGTCAGCACCCGGGAATAACCAAACTATAGTCATATAACTGGGGAAACAATTTAAGACAGAAAACACACACACACACACACACACACACACACACACACACAATGTAACTTTTTTTTTTTACATATAGGAGAGCCTGTCCTCCTTTTAATATATATATATATACACATTCCTACAGTATATGCACTGTTATAAGGGTTAACCTTGTTGCTTTATCCATTGTAACACCGCCCGGGAAAAAAAAGCTCCCACAATAAAAAGCATTTAATAGCCACAGAAACTGTATCGTCTATTCATTATATATATATATATAATATTATATATATATATATATTATATATATATATAATATAGAGATATAATGATATATATATATGAATATTATATACGATGATTATGTATATGTCCGATAGGCAGATGTTGCACTCAATAGGATGCGTAGGTAAGCACAGGTGGCAACGTACCATATAGAGAGATTATAGCTTTATACTGACGTTCCAGAGATTGTAAACAGAAGACAGCCCATCAAAGCCTGCAAATCAAAGTGTTTAGTGAGAAGCGAAACAAATACATCCAGAACCCCTAACGTTTCGGTCCTACAGAATGGCGACCTTAACCTTCTTGTATAGAGACCGACGAACTTGGTGGTTTCTGGATGTCCATTTTTTGCTCTTCACTAATACACTTATGGATTTCAACTTGAAGTGCTTGTTCTCTTGTTTACCACAATCTAATGGCAACGCCGTACGATATAAACTATACGATATAATATTAATATATATATCTAAATATCATAGTATATAGCTCCTCCTTATGGTTCAGACCGAGGACAAGAGCAGTAAGCCAATCACGATGAGGGAAGGTTGCCCAGCCCCTCATGAAACAGCCTGCTCTCTCCCTGCTCAGGGGAAATCCCGCGGGCTCCCCCAAGCCAGTCAGGTTACTAGCCACAGAGAGATATACACATACAGGTACCAGGGAGTGGTAATACACAATACATGTCAGGGAGCATACCAGATAGACATGTCAGAGAGGCATACCAGTATACAAACAATTCCAAGGCAATAGGGCATACCAGTATAATGTCCAGAGAGGTAAAACCAGTACACACATTACATGTTCCAGAGAGTCAATACCAGATAACATGTCACAGAGAGTAATACCAGTATACACATACAGTGTCCCAGGGAGCAATAACCAGTATAATGTCCAGAGAGGTAGTAAATACCATATACAAACACATGTACACGAGAGGGCAATACCAGTACATGTCCAGAGTGTAAACCAGTTATACAATACAGTCCAGGGGAGGCAATACCGTATACAAACAACCATGTCCGAGAGGCAATCCCAGTATACAACACATGTCCAGAGAGGTAATTACCAGTATACTGTTCCAGAGAGGTAATACTAGTATACAGATATTGTCAGGTGAGGCAAAATACCAGTAAAAAACATGTCCAAGAGTAATACCAGTATACATGTCCAGAGAGGTAATACGATTATACACATACATGTCCACAGTGGAGGCAACCCAGTATACAAACACATGTCCAGAGAGGCATACCCAGTATCAAAACACATGTCCAGAGAGGCAATACCAGTATACATGTTCCAGAGAGGTATACCAGTATACACATACATGTCCAGGACGGCCAATACCTAGTTATACAAACAACATGTCCAGAGGGGTAATACAGTATACAAACACATGTCCAGAGAGGCACATACCAGTATACAAACACAGTCCAGAGAGGTAATAACCAGTATACACATACATGTCCAGAGGAGGTAATACCAGTATACACATTACATGTCAGGGAGGTCAATACCGTATACACATAATGTCCAGGGAGGCAATACCAGTATACATGTCCAGAGAGGTAATCACCAGTATACATACATGTCCAGGAGATGGCAATTAGCAGTGATACATGGTCCAGAGAGGTAATACCAGTATACAAACACATGTCCAGAGAGGTAATACCAGTATACAAACCACATGTCCAGAGAGGTAATATCGTATAAACCATGTCCAGAAGAGGTAATCGACCAGTATTACATGTCCAGAGAGGTATACCAGTATACACATACATTCCAGGGGAGGCAAATACAGTATACAACACATGTCCATGGAAGGACATATACCAATCCAAAAGGTATAACCAGTGTGTCCAGAGAGGAATACAGTATACAAGAATGTCCAAAGCTTAATACCAGTATACAACACAATGTCCAGGGAGGATTACCAGTATACAAACACATGTCCAGTGAGGCAATACCAGTATACAAAACCATGTCCAGAGAGGCAAATACCAGTTACTACAAACACATGTCAGAGAGGCAATACCAGATCAAACATGAGTACCAGTAAAGCAGATAGGTATACTACCAGTATACACATATGTCCAGAAGGTTAATACCAGTATCCAACATGTCCAGGAGGCACTACCAGTATAACAACCATTACATGTCCAGGGCGGCAATACCTAACATGTCCAGAGAGGAATAAACCAGTATACAATCACATGTCCCGGGAAGCATACCAGTATACATGTCCAAGAGGTAGGTAATACCAGTATAAATCCAAACATGCAGGAGGCAATACCAGTATACAAAACCAATGTCCAGAGAGGCATCGAAATGTACCGGTAATCGTAAACATACTGTCCGAGAGGTAATACCAGTATACACAACATGTCCAGGAGGCCAATACCAGTATATACACACTACATGTCCATGGGGGCAATACCAGTATATCCACATACATGTCCAGGAGGTAATACCAGTGATAAACCACCTGTCCAGAGAGTAAATACCAGTATACACAAAACATGTGCCAGAGAGGTAATACCAGTATACCATACATGTCCAGAGGAGTATACCAGTATACACATACATGTCCAGGATGCAATAACAGACATGCAGGAGCAATACCAGATACAGTCCAGAGAGGTAATACCAGTCACACATACATGTCGGGAAGACCAATAACCCAAGGAAATATAAACATGTCCAGAGAGTCAATACCAGTATTACAAACAACATGTCCAGAGAGGCATACCAGTAATCAAAATCAGAAGGTCCTTAACAGGAGATGGTAATACAGTATACAACATAATGTCCAGAGAGGTAATACCAGTATCACATACATGTCAGGGAGGCAATACCAGTATACACACTCATGTCCAGGGAGCAATACCAGTATACATGTCGCAGAGAGGTAATCCAGTATACAAAACCATGTCCAGAAGGTAATATACCAGTAACAAAACATGTCCAGAGAGGGTATACCAGTATATCAAACACATTTCCAGGGAGGCAAATTACCATTATACACATACATGTCCGAGGAGGTAATAACAGTATACAAACACCATGTTTTTCCCAGAGAGGTATAACCAGTATACAAACACATGTCAAGAGAGGGTAATACCCTATACATGTTCCAGAGAGGTAATACCAGTATACAAACACATGTCCAGATAGGTAATACGGCAGTATACAAACACATGTCCGAGAGTAAGGTAATACCAGTATACACATACGATCCGAGAGGTCATACCGGACACATACATGTCCATTGATTACTTCTAATTTTTTATGGCAGAGTGCCAAATACAGGGCGTCCCGGTCAATAACTGGAACCTGTAACCCTATGTCAACCAGAAACCTTATTGGGGATATATTTCACAACTTGTATGTAAACTTACTAGCCCATTGCTCAGTCATGATATCAACTGGTTAATACTTGTTTAGTTATGATACTTTTGCAGAATTTGAAAATTGATATCTACAAACAGGGGGCGCTCAACTCCAGCCCGTGAGCCCCTACGGTCATGTTTTTCCTTATATCCTCTTCAGCAAGCCCTGCTATCCGTGTGTTTGAGGTGGTCAACCATCACTGGGTTTCAGCACAGGTCTTTTACTGAGCCTCATGATTAAGCCACGTGCTGAAGCGGATCTCCTGAAAGCCTTGACCTATTGGAAACGAGGGGGGCTTGAGGACTGGAGTTGGAGCCCCCCCCTGATTACAAGGCTCCGCAAGTATGAGTCCCCCCGCAGCCGTGGCTGAGAGCGGTTGAATTGCACCAAGATCACTGGCTACTGTTTAAAGAGAGAGGGCGGACGTGGAAACAGAAGCCGGGTGTAGACTTACGACAAAAAAATTACAAAGGTAAAAGAACGGATGTTTAGGGTTCAGTAGTGGGGTTTGTTAAGGAACGTTGTCAACAAATCATTTGGTTCATTCGGGTATCTATTCCAACCAGCACCTTGCATTACCTTTGCTCTTAACTTAGGAAATGGGAATTCTTTGTTGCAGTACCAGGTGGAGCTGGGCCCCAGGAGAGGGAGAGGGTATCAAACCTGTTGACGAAGACACTACCCCCCGCTGAGCGCTGGTATGTACTGCTTTATCAAAGTGGAGAATCGCAGCTTTGATAGAATGGTTGCGCCTGTTCCTTTACAACCGTATCAAAAACTGGAAGTCAGCCAAACGCACAGACCCTGCAAGAGAGGGGAAGGGGATTCAACTAAATGGACATAAACAAGACCTTGTACACATTAAAAGCCCCCTAAGTGCGCAGGGGAAATCTTTACTGTAGTTCATCACTCTCCTCGCACAAAACACTCCTAGCCAATGCATGAAACAAAACAGGAGGATGTATAAACTGGAGACCCCAAAATACACTGTAACTTTTCTGCGTACAGGCGTCCTCGGTTATCCAGCGGATCCGTTTCTGAAGTAAGTAGCGTTGGATAGTTGACACCGTTTGTGAAAGCAGTCCCATGTTAATCCTAGTGGCGGTGAGGCGTTGGATAACGCCATTCAGGGTCGAAAAAACGGCGCCATAAGGGTTGATTTGTAAAGGTTGGATTGCCATTCGTTGTGTTAAAGTGACACGTTGGATAGCGAGGAACTACCTGAACTCACACCATAAACCCATGAACTCACTCCAACCTGTTAAAGCCGTCTTGGGTTTTGAAGTGTATCCAGTAACAGCGCCAGCTCTCGTGGCCACCCAGGGTTCACATCCTCCCCCGCAGTCAGAAACAGCGAGAAAGCGTTGAGCAGAGAATATTAAGCAAATGTTCTTGGTCACTGCAATGAATGTCCAAGAATGACACAAGACGCCACTTTCTCCCACTGAAAAACCAAGCATGAAGATGGTTGGTTTTTAACTTTTAATTATAGATCTCATTGCCTGAGAACTTTACAATAATAATAATAATTAATAAGTATTGATAATTAAGGCAGAGCGTCACCTCTAGAGATAACCACACACATACCTGCTTCAAACCTCATTTGCCAGTCTTTGACTTTGAAGTTGCTGTTTATGATCATCCAAAAGATGTCGCCCTGAGGGAGCGACAGGGCGTGGAGAAGAGAGGGACCCCCAGGGAGCAAAGTTGGGAGAATCCGACTTCAGAACTCGCACAAACTAGGGACAAACAAAAAGATGTCGGCCTCCGTGTTTGTTTTTAGTACGCCCGAGCATCATGTGCCTGTCCTCCTTCATATTAGAGGCAATAAGGCAAAATGTGTGCTGGACAGTACACTACTAGACATTGGGAGGACGATTGACTAAGGCAATGCTAATACAAACGTCACGTGAATGAATGCGCCATAGATGTCTTACAAAAGCGCATAACTGTCTAATGGCTTTGCCCACTTTAGTATAATAGGCCTATTATGTTGTATGTACAAATCGGGTCTTATCAACCCAATTAGACTAATTGCAAATTCAAGGACTGGTGAATATATATATTTATATATATTAATATCATAGAAATGGTTGCATGCCTCTTTTTTTTTAACCCGACCCCTATCCCTACAGTGTTGACTTGTGTTGCAATTGATCTTTCTACACTTTTTTCATGATTTTTTCTTTCTTTTTTATATTTTTTGGCTGACATCATTATGTTATTTTCTGTCCCATATTTGCAAAGGTTCTTGGTTAGAGATCCTAGTAGAGAATTATCTCTGCACTGCTTCTGTGTTTTTAAGCGTTTGAGACGGTGTCTGTGTACTATTTTTTTTACTGCTCTACGTAATCGATAAATAATTGTACAAGAGTAGATAACACCACTTTGAAATGTGGTGCACAATCTGGATATGTCTGAAACGAGGGGGGTTACCTGGAGATTAGCATGTGCTCCTGATATAGGGCTAGGAATGGCAGGTGATCTTCTTTTGCAATTATACAGGCATTCCCATGCAAGGCACGAGATCTTCCAGGCAGTTCAACAGTTGAAGAGAATGTCTGGCTCGTCCAAAGTTGGCTTTCCTGTGCAAAATAACAAACGAAAACATATGGGAGGGGAATGCGGATCTGTTGCATTATATTTGCACTCTGGCATGAGTGAGGAACCAGAATGGCGGCGAATCCACAGCATGGACTGCACGTGATGCTTTGGCTTCGCCACTAATCGCAGCCACTTTCCGCTTAGCATCGTGGATTACATGTTGGAGGGGGAACACTGGTCTTTATCCGTTGCGTGTTGTGCCTATGTAGTAAGGAGAAGTGACTAACTGCACAGTACACGCTTCTCACTATCCCTTGGGGAAAAATCAGTCCTAGGCACCCTCTCTCATTATTGTGTAATTTTATAACAGTCTACATTAAAACTAATACTGCTCGTTTTCTTGTCCCTATCTAGTGATGCTACGAAAGAACTCTAACTAAGTATATGGTGATAATTGAATGGAACATCAGTGGATATGGTGTCAATATAAAAACGATCTCTTGATACCTGAAAGAATGGTGTATATGAGTTCAAAGTAACGGGCCAGCTGCTGATAGCAGAACTCTTCGATCTGGTCCATTTTTAATTGCTGTTAAAAATGAACCATAAAAAGTGTTATTATTGCTGTGTGTTTGCTTTAGGGTACACGAAGGTCAAATATAAACCACACTTCATTTTAACATTTACATAAAGACCCATGGTTAAGACCCACCCAACCTTCCCTCATTACTGTATAACAGAAGATAACCCCTGCTCTTTTCCCTGGGTCTGCTGTAAGGCGCAGATCCAAAGCTCAGTTATTTAATTAACTTAAGACTAACGGTGTATCTTCAAGGGACGAAAACAGAGTTGAGCCACGTTTTCTACTGTAAACAGCACAGCGCTAGGGAAGATCTCTTACAATCGTTAGTGATATGAATGCAACCGAGAACGTTATCATCAGATTCTCCATCCTTCCTAGACACCCTGTTACTATACAACATGTCATTTCAAAAGGCAACATTTCCTTCCAAACTTCTGTAATTCCGCCATAACTGAGATTATCAGCACCATGCACAAAATCATGGACTGTCACCCTCCTCTTCCTGCAAACTGCCACTAACACATCTCCCCCGCCATATACCCAACGGCGACACCCAGCATATTCCTGCGCAGTAATGCAAACACGTAACACGGTCTGAGGATTACTTGCAGCAAAATGGCAGAACGTACAATCTGATATAAAATACATCCCCGTGTGTGTTGTCATTGCAAATCCAGGGGATTGCACAGCTGGTGTAGAAAGGGGAGAACTACTGTGTTGGTCGGGTTGGGGCCCGGTGGGTTCCCTGGATTTGTTTGTTTGCCCGAATCTCCTCCTGTTCTCCTGTCTGTATCCGACTAATAAACTCTACTCGGAAACAGCAGACTGTCCTCCAGGGTATCGGTGGGTCCTAGAAGGAAATGCAAGCTTTCATCTAGAATTTAATGACTACATTCTGCACACTGGGCACATTTGCACGTCTCAAGGCGGCCTGCCAACCTGTCTTGTCCCCATTATTGTTAGCAAACAGTGTTCCACTGCAGCAGAGATTCTGGGTAATGACAGTGAGGTCACTCTTACTCTTATCATTTTAATGTGGACCCATAGTTATGCCTGCAGTAATGGCAGGCCATAAGTCATAAGCTTATGGGTTCTATGTTAAATGAATAAGGCTGAGCCCCCGCTGGCGCTGAGCGCTCATCATGACTTAGAGCGCGGGTGTCCTGCACTTGCGGGCCGCGCCGCTGGGTGGAGGGGGGGCGCCAATGCGGGCTAAGGGAGCAAACGGGAAAGTTTAAAAATTGTATTTACAAAGCGCCGAGTGTGTGTGCCCACGATCGCGTGAGCGGAACTTGCATATATATATATATTATATATGCAATTAACCGCGACAAGCGCTGCCCGCTCAGCGCCAGCGGGGGACTCAGGTTAAGAAGTAAAGAGTGACACACTGTGCTCCATTTGCATGTCTTACCCGAATCCTTTCGCAGTGGAAGCAATGTGTGTGCTAAGACATAATGGGGAAAGACAGGGTTGCAGGCTGTCTGAGACGTGTGAATGTGCCACAAGAGGTATTTGTATTTACTGTAGGCTGTCAAATTAAAAATGCTGTTGTTTAATGCTGCTTGTTTGTGATACAAACGCTTGGGCTTTACAAACCCACTAAGGGATATTAGAGCTTGATAGTTGCTGTGCACTGACTTTGAATGGCAGAGTTAACCTGAATCGAGCTCCAGTATCCCTTCCTGGAGCTTGTGTGTGAACTCCCCTCAAAGTATTTATTGGAGTATTCACGTGGCCACAGAGAACTCGGATCTATGTATCATCTGTAATCCTGGGGTCCTCTAACCACTGTACATTTCACTCTTTAACAGGAAGTGTAATAATATGACCATTTATCACTACACAACAATTCTCTGCGCTGTGTCACAATCTGGAAACTAACTTTAAAATGGTGTTAAGAAAAAAGGTTTATTAAAAATGTTACATACAGTAATAGAAGTGATACTTTTGCTGTGTTTTCGCCCCTGTGCAATTCTTTATTGGCAGTTCCATCTATTTCCCTTGTTAAAATGGGGGAAATTTATCACCCTGATTGAAAGTTGCTGAAACACAGAAAACAATGTCTAGTATGTGAGCTGAAAATACAATCCATCAATCACATTAGTCTTCATAACAGTACAGGCACAGCTCAGGTATAGCGCACACATTGTACAATCCTGCTGAGCTGTTCTGTAAACCGCGGAATATCCTTTAAACAAACCGCGGACATCTCGTTTTTCAAGTGACAGCACACGGGAAGAAAAGTAATACAAGAAGAAGAGAATGCCCGTATCTCACACAAGCCACTGTAGTAATATCTTCAAGGCTTTGTGTATCGTGTGCGGGTTTGGCAGAGCACAAAGAAGGGGCTCACTAGGAATGCACCTAATCTGTTGAGTATTTTAGCTCTTTTTATTCTATTACAATGTGTACCTGCTGTAAATCTGCTGCAACAGGAGCACCAGCAAGAGGTAGCATGAGGGTAAAAATAAATTAAGATAGAAGGTTCAGTGAGCGCTATCCCCAAAGACTCTCCCCAAAGGGGTTGTAGGGCCCCCGCTGTCCTATTCTCCCCGCGAACAACGGGGTCACTTAAAACATAAAACACAATGGAATATATTAAATTATTTTGCATTATCACTAATTTGCTTTTTCCTTTGTATTCCCCTCCTGCACCCTTTTTGTGTTTTTATAAAAATAAATAAGCAACAGCTTAGACAACCCAGAAGACATGGGGGCTGTATTTAATGGCTTGGTCAAAATGAGTCCATTACCATGTAATGGTGTTTGATTTGGACCTCCCAAATCTCACTCGCTGGGAGGGATAACTTTTCACAATCAAACCTCAACACAACAGAAACTTACAAAAACACAACTTTTAGATGAACAAACTTTTAGTTAACACATAGGAAAGGGTAAAATAATTGGTTTGGTGGAAATATTAGGCTCCTTCCAAAGTAACCTCGATTTAGATGGCAGCAGTACTGACACCAAGTCTCTCAAAGGAAAATGAGGATTATTTTTGTTCAAATATTTTATGCTGATTGTGCACCAGTTTTGCCAAATTGTGCAGCAATGGGCTTCGCTCTTTGCATGCTCACACTCAGCAGACTATATTTAAGTAATATCCCAGGAACAGGGCACTAACTGGCCATAATGCCCTGACTGGAAGAGTTGAAGCCTTTAAACCCAGTCAGGGCATTATTGGCCAGTAATGCCCTGTTCTGATTATTACTATTATAGGCTAAATTAGGCTTATTTATTTTTACATGTCAAAAAAGATAGACACTTTTGGTAGTCATATTGATTTTTATCGGCATGATCGTCTACAGTGCTTTTGCTTTACTGCAAGTTTATAAAAAGTAAATTGTACTTACACACCACACCCCCCTCTATATAAACACAGTCTGCAACCCCCCCTCTATATATACACACAACACACTCTGCAGCCCCTCTATATACACAAAACACACTCGAAGTCCCCCCTATACACTCTGCAGCCCCCCCTCCTCGTACACCACAAAAACACACTGCAACCTCCTCCACCCTCTTACACCAGGCCTGCACCACATAACGGCCCGCCTGGCCTCTCTGTGCGGCCCGCGATGACTCTGGCCATGCGCCAGTTAATTAATTAAATAAATTAAAAAAATTAAAAAAGTTAATTAAAAAAATGGCGGCGATCCACCCCCTTCCTCCCCGCCCCCGGGTTTTGCGGTGGCGGGGGCAGCAGCAGCATGAGGAGGTGCAGCAGCCGTGAGTATTTTTTTTTTTCAATAGCAGGATGCCGGGGGGGGCGGGTTGGGGTCAAGATGACGAGGGAGGGGGGGCTAGTAACCGGAGGAGGCATGTGGGTGTGTTGTGTGTGATGTGTGTGGTAGTGTGATGTATGTGTGTGTTGGGTGGTGTGATGTGTGTGTGATGGTGTGGTGTGTCTGTGACTGGGGGGAGGGGTGATCGAATGTGTGAGGGGGGGGCTGCTGACATGTGAGGGGGGGTGCGACTGTGAGGGGGGGCTGCTGACATGTGAGGGGGGGGCGGGTGACATTGGGGGGGGGGGGCTGTGACATGTGAGGGGGGGGCTGGTGACATGTGAGGGGGGTGGGCTTGCTGACATGTGAGGGGGGGGCTGCTGACATTGAGGGGGGGGCTGCGACATGTGAGGGGGGGGCTGGAACATGTGAGGTGCAGGGGGAGGGGAGTGATGTGAGGTGCAGGGGGAAGTGATTGAGGTGCAGGGGGGGGGAGAGTGATGTGACGTTTGCAGGGGGGGGGTGATGTGAGTTGCAGGGGGGGAGAGAGTGTCATATTGAGGGGGGGGGGGGGGAAGAGTGTCATATTGAGGGAGGAGAGTGTGTATTTGAGGGGAGGGAGAGAGAGTGTCATATTGAGGGGATGGGAGAGAGTGTCATATTGAGGGGAGGGAAGTGGAGAGAGTGGTATATTGGGGGTGGGGGGAGAGTGTCGAGGAGAGAGTGTCATATTGAGGGAGGGGAGATTGAGTGAGGGGGAGAGTGTCATATTGAGGGATTGGGATAGAGTGTCATATTGAGGGGAGGGAGAGAGAGTGTCATATTGGGGGAGGGGGAGGAGGTGTCATATTGAGGGGATTGGGAGAGAGTGTCATATTGAGGGGAGGGGGAGAGGGGTGTATATGAGGGGAGGAGAGAGAGTGTCGTTTAGGGGAGGGGGGAGTGTCATATTGAAGGGAGGGAGAGAGAGAGTGTCATATTGAGGGGAGGGGGAGAGTGTCATATTGGGGGAGGGGAGAGTGTGTCATATTGAGGGGATTGGGAGAGAGTGTCATATTGAGGGAGGGAGAGAGACGAGAGAGTGTCTGGGGGGAGGGGGAGGAGGTGGAGAGTGTGTCTATTGAGGGGATTGGGAGAGAGTGTCATAATTGAGGGGAGGGGAGCGGGAGAGTGTGTCATATTGAGGGAAGGGGGAGAGTTGTCCATATTGGGGGAGGGAGGGGGAGAGTGGTCTATTTTGAGAGGGAGGGGGAGAGTGTCATATTGAGAGGAGGGGAGAGAGTGTCATTTAGGGGAGGGGGAGGAGTGTCATATTGGGAAGAGAGGAACATGGGGGGTGGGCTGATTGGTCTGGGGGGGGGGGCGGATAAAATGTGAATGGGCTGGGGGGATGTGGAGGGGTGGTTATTGTGTGTTTGAGTGGAGGGGGGGTATTGTTTGTTTGATGTGGAGGGGGGGTTGGGTATTGTGTGTTATTGGAGGGATGGGGGTATTGTGGGGTGAGGGGGAGAGATGAGAGGTATGAGAGTAGATGGGAGAATCGGTAGACGGTGATAGTGAGGGGTTCTGGGAGAGATGAGGATGATGATTGATGATGAGAGGTGCTGGAGGAGAGATGTGATGATGGTGTGATGATGATGATGAATTATTTAACCTAGTGCGGACCCAAATATTTTTTCATCTGAGCAGGTTCGGCCCCCTTCTCACTTACCGAGTTGGCAGGCCGCTCTAACACACAACACACATCACAAACACACCACACACCAGGCCCCCCCTACAACCAGCACAAAACACACACTGCAGTCCCCTTAAACCGCAACATGCAGACAGTCACACACACACCAAAATAACACTGCAGCCTACTCCTCACCCTACACACCCACTGAAACACACACACACACAACACTGACAAGCCCCCTCTTACCCACCAAAAACACATGCAGGACACCAACACCCACAAACATTACTGCTGCCTCCTCAACACCCACAAAACACACAAGCAGCCCCCCATTACCACCCAACTGAGCCCCCTGTAAAACACATATTGAAGACCACACACACAAAACACTCGCCAGCCTTCTCACCACAAAAACACACACACAGCACACAGCCATTAAAACAAGACCTCTTCAGCACCTCACATCCACAAAACTACACCACCAACAGAAAAACACACGCACACAATAAGACACACCACACACACAACAAACACACTCTTCCCTCACTCTCCTGTGCTAGTCCTCTCTGCAGGGCAGGAAGGAGGGGGAGTGACGTCAGGTGCCTTGCTGAAGGGCGTGGGAGAGCAGTGCAATGGGGGGGGGGAGGAGCTGATCAGGAGGGTGGGGAGGAGTCAGCTTGCCGCGTGGAGAAGAATAGACGGCTGCAGGCAAGGATGGGGAGGGAGTCATGACTTGCTGCAGGCCAGGGTGGGGAGGAGTCAGTGCCGTTGACTGCAGGCAAGCGTAGGGGTGAGGAGTCAGTGCCTGCTGCAGGCCAGGGGGGGGGCAGGAGTCAGTGCTTGCGCAGGCATGCAGGTGGGGAGGATGACGTCAGTGCCTGCTGCATCGGCAGTGAAGTGGAGGGAGGAGTCAGTGCTGTGCAGTCAGGGTGTTGGGGTGGGAGGGTCACTGCGTCAGTGCTGGACTGCAGTGTGGGGGAAGGATGCGTCAGGGCCTTGCTTGAGAGTGGTGGGGAGGAGTCAGTGCATTGGCTTCGAGGCTGGTGGTGAGGTAAGGATGTACAGGCCTGGAGCCCTAGTGTGGGGAGGAGTCAGTGCTTGCTTAGGCTGGTGGGGAGGGAGGAGTCCGTGCCGGCTGAGACAGGGGTGGGGGGACGGAGTCCAGTGTTGGCTTGCAGTGGGGTGGGAGGAGTACTAGTGCCTGCTTAAGGCTGGGGGGGAGGTCAGTGCCTGGCATGCAGGCAGGTGGGGGAGGAGTCAGTGCTGGGCTGCAGGTGGGGGAGGAGCAGTGCCTGCTTCAAGGTCTGGCTGGGGGAGGAGTCAGGCCTGGCGCAGGCAGTGCCGGCAGGGTGGGGGAAGGTAGCTCAGGCTGCATGCAGTCGTGGGGGAGAGTCAGTGCTTGCTTCAGGCTGGCTGGGGGAGGAGTCAAGGTGCTAAGCAGGTGGAGAGCATGCCGGCTGATGTGGGGGGGTGAGGCTGTTCAGCTGGGACACTGGAGGATACTGGTCTGGCTGGGGGAGGGAGTCAGTGCCTGGCGCAGGCTGGCTGGGGGGGAGTCGCGTGCCTGGATGCAGCTGAGGGAGGGTAGTGCCTGGCGAAGGGGCGAGGCTCAGGCCTGGCTGCAGGTGATGCGAGGGGGAGGAGTGTAGTTGCCTGGCTGCATCAGGGGGGGGGAGGTGGGATGAGGCTGAGGAAGGTCAGTGATGGCCTCAGGATGTGGATGGGGAGGAGGGTAATCCGCTGCGCAGCGGAGAGTCTAGTGACTGGTGGCAGCAGGATGGCTGGGCGGAGGAGTTCAGTTGCCTTGCTGCCAGTCAGGGTTCACACACACACACACACACACACACACACACACACACACACCCCACATCCTCCCCGGTACTAAGCCCCGCCCCCGGCATGCTCTGACCTCCAACCCGCCCCCCCGGCATCCTGCTATTGAAAAAAAAAATACTCACGGCTGCTGCATCCTCCTCATGCTGCTGCTGCCCCCGCGCACCGCAAAACCCGGGGGCGGGGAGGGGAGGGGGTGGATCGCCGCCATTTTTTTAAACTTTTTTTAATTTTTTTAATTTATTTAATTAATTAACTGGCGCATGGCCAGAGTCATCGCGGGCCGCACAGAGAGGCCAGGCGGGCCGTATGTGGTGCAGGCCTGGTGTAGAGGGTGGAGGAGGGTTGCAGTGTGTTTTGTGGGTGTAGAGGAGGGGGGCTGCAGAGTGTATAGGGGGGACTTCAGAGTGTGTTTGTGTATATAGAGGGGGCTGCAGAGTGTGTGTGTGTATATATAGAGGGGGGGTTGCAGACTGTGTGTATATAGAGGGGGGTTGTGTGTAAGTACAATTTACTTTTTATAAACTTGCAGTAAAAGCAAAAGACTGTAGACGATCATGCCGATAAAAATCAATATGACTACAAAAGTGTCTATCTTTTTTATGACAATGTAAAAATAAATAAGCCTACATTTAGCCTATAATAGTAATAATCAGAACAGGGCATTACTGGCCAATAATGCCCTGACTGGGTTAAAGGCTTCAACTCTTCCAGTCAGGGCATTATTGGCCAGTAGTGCCCTGTTCCTCTGGGATTATTACTTAAATATAGTCTGCTGAGTGTGAGCATGCAAAGAGCGAAGCCCATTGCTGCAC
Organism: Ascaphus truei; assembly: GCA_036426205.1. Classification (NCBI taxonomy): domain Eukaryota; kingdom Metazoa; phylum Chordata; class Amphibia; order Anura; family Ascaphidae; genus Ascaphus; species Ascaphus truei. The sequence goes on from CM071575.1 coordinate 46,557,869, forward strand.
AATTTGTGCAAAACTGGTGCACAATCAGCATAAAATATTTTGAACAAAAATAATCCTCATTTTCCTTTGAGAGACTTGGTGTCAGTACTGCTGCCATCTAAATCGAGGGTACTTTGGAAGGAGCCTAATATTTCCACCAAACCAATTATTTTACCCTTTCCTATGTGTTAACTAAAAGTTTGTTCATCTAAAAGTTGTGTTTTTGTAAGTTTCTGTTGTGTTGAGGTTTGATTGTGAAAAGTTATCCCTCTTCCCAGCTGAGTGAGATTTGGGAGGTCCAAATCAAACACCATTTACATGGTAATGGAATCATTTTGACCAAGAATAAATACAGCCCCCATGTCTTCTGGGTGTCTAAGCTGTTGCTTAATTTATTTTTTATAAAACACAAAAAAGGGTGCAGGAGGGAATACAAAGGAAAAAAGCAAAATTAGTGATAATGCAAAATAATTTAATATATTCCATTTGTTTTATGTTTCTAAGTGACCCCGTTGTTCGCGGGAGAATAGGAGCAGCGGGGGGCCCTTACAACCCCTTTGGGGAGAGTCTTTGGGGATAGCGCTCACTGAACCTTCTATCTTAATTTATTTTTACCCTCATGCTACCTCTTGCTGGTGCTCTGTTTGCAGCAGATTTACAGCAGGTACACATTGTAATAGAATAAAAAGAGCTAAAATACTCAGACAGATTAGGGATTCATAGTGAGCCCATTCTGTTGGTGCTCTGCAAATCCCTGCACACGATACACAAAGCCTTAGAAGATATTACTAGCAGTGGCTTGTGTGAGATACTGGGCATTCTCTTCTTCTTGTAATTCTTTTTCCCGTGTGCTGTCACTTTGAAAAACGAGATGTCCGGTTTTGTTATAAGGATATTCCGCGGTTTACATAACAGCTCAGCAGGATTGTAAATGTGTGCGCTATACCTGAGCTGTGCCTGTACTGTTATGAAGACTAATGTGATTGATGGATTGTATTTTCAGCTCACAGACTAGACATTGTATTTCTGTGTTTCAGCAACTTTCAATCAGGGTGATAAATTGCCCCCATTTTAACAAGGGAAATAGATGGAACTGCCAATAAAGAATTTGCACAGGGAGAAAACACAGCAAAAGTATCACTTATTACTGTATGTAACATTTTTAAGAAACACTTTTTTTCTTATACAACCATTTTAATAGTTAGATTTCCAGATTGTGACACAGCGACCAGAGAATTTGTTTGTAGTGATAAATGTTAATTTATTACACTTCATGTTAAAGAGTGAAATGTAAAGTGGTTAGAGGACCCCAGGATTATCAGATTGATACATAGATCCTAGTTCTCTGTGGCCACGTGAATACTCCATAATAATACTTTGGAGGGGAGTTCACACACAAAGCTCCAGGAAGGGATACTGGAGCTCGATTCAGGTTAACTGCCATTCAAGTCAGTGACAGCAACTATCAAGCTCTAATATCCCTTATAGTGGGTTTGTAAAGCCCAGCGTTTGTATCACAAACAAGCAGCATTAAACAATGCAGCATTTTTAATTTGACAGCCTACAGTAAATACAAATACCTCTTGTGGGCACATTCACACGTCTCAGACAGGCCTGCAACCCTGTCTTTCCCCATTATTGCTTAGCAAACAGTGCTTCCACTGCAGCAAAGGATTCTGGGTAATGACATGCAAATGAGCACAGTGTGTCACTCTTTACTTCTTAACCTGAGTCCCCGCTGGCGCTGAGCGGGCAGCGCTTGTCGCGGTTAATTGCATATATATATATATATATATATATGCAAGTTCCCGCTCACGCGATGCGTGGGCACACACGCTCGGCGCTTTTGTAAATACAATTTTTAAACTTTCCCGTTTGCTCCCTTAGCCCGCAATTGCGCCCCCCCTCCATCCCCCAGCGCGCGCGCCCGCAAGTTGCAGGACACCCGGCGCTCTAAGCATGAGAGCGCTCAGCGCCAGCGGGGACTCAGCCTTATTCATTTTAACATAGAACCCTATAAGCTTATGACTTATGCCTGCCATTTACTGCAGGCATAAACTTATAGGGGTCCACATTAAAATGGATAAGAAGTAAAGAGTGACTCACTGTCATTACCCAGAATCCTCTGCTGCAGTGGAACACTGTTTGCTAAGCAATAATGGGGAAAGACAGGGTTGCAGGCCTGCCTGAGACGTGCAAATGTGCCCAGTGTGCAGAATGTAGTCAGTAAATTCTAGATGAAAGCTTGGCATTTTCCCCTAGGAGCCCACCGATAACCTGGAGGACAGTCTGCTGTTTTCCCGAGTAGAGTTTATTATCGGAACAGAAGGAGAACAGGAGGAGATTCGGGCAAACAAACAAAATCCAGGGAACCACACAGGGCCCACAGACCCGACCAACACAAGTATGTTCTTCCCTTTCATACAACCAGCTGTGCAATCCCCAGGGATTTGCAATGACAACAAACACGGGGATGTATTTATATCAGATTGTACGTTCTGCCATTTTGCTGAAGTAATCCCTCAGACCGTGTTACTGTTTGCATTACTGCGCAGGAATATGCTGGGGTCAGCCGTTGGGTATATGGCGGGGGAGATGTGTTAGTGGCAGTTTGCAGGAGAGAGGAGGGTGACAGTCACATGATTTAGTGCTGGTGCTGATAATGCAGTTATTGGCGGAATTACAGAAATGTTTGAAGGGAAATGTTGCCTTTTTGAAAATGACATGTTGTATAGTAACAGGGTGTCTAGGAAGGATGGAGAATCTGATGATAACGTCTCGGTTGCATATCATATCACTAACGTCCGTTAAAGATAGCGCTGTGCTGTTTACAGTAGAAAACGTGGCTTAACTCTGTGTTCTTGTCCCTTGAAGATACACCGTTAGTCTTAATGTAATGTAAAATAACTGAGCTTTGGGGATCTGAGCCTTACAGCAGACCCAGGGAAAAGAGCAAGGGGTTAATCTTCTGTTATACAGTAATGAGGGGAAAGGTTGGGTGGTCTTAACCATGGGTCTTTATGTAAATGTAAAATGAAGTGTGTGTTTATATTTGACCTTCGTGACCCTTAAAGCAAACACAAGCAATAATAACACTTTTTTATGGTTCATTTTTAACAGCAATTAAAAATGACACAGATCGAAAGTTCTGCTATCAGCAGCTGCCAGTTACTTTGAAGCTCATATACACCATTCTTCAGGTATACAAGCGATCGTTTTTATATTGACACCCATATCACTGATGTTCCTATTCAGATTATCACCTATTACTTAGTTAGATTCTTTAGTAGCATACTATATAGGGACAAGAACAGATGTCAGTATTAGTTGTAATGTAGGACTGATAAAATGTACAAATAATGAGAGAGGTGCCTAGGACTGATGTTTTCCCCAGAGGGTTAGTGAGAAGCGTTGTACTGTGCAGTCACTTCTCCTTAATACATAGGCACAAGCACTGCAAGGATAAATGACAGTGTTCCCCCTCCACATGTACAGTCACGATGCTAAGCGGAAAGTGGCTGCGATTAGTGGCGAAGTCCAAAGCATCAGCAGATCTTAAAACCCCATTTCTTTGCCCACCACAAGGCAAAAACAACAGTCCCTTCCCTCATATGTTTTCGTTTGTTATTTTGCACAGGAAATGGCCAAATTTGACGAGCCAGACATTCTCTTCAACATGTTGAACTGCCTGAAGATCCTGTGCCTGCATGGGGAATGCCTGTATATTGCAAAGAAAGATCACCTGCCATTCCTAGCCTATATCCAGGAGCACATGCTAATCTCCAGGTACCCCCCCTCGTTACAGACATACAGATGTGCAGCCACATTTCAAAGTGTGTTATCTACTCTTGTACAATTATTTATCGATAGTACTGTAAGCAGATAGAAAAAATAGTAACACAGACACCTGTCTCAACGCTAAAAAACACAGAAGCAGTGCAGAGATAATCTCTCTACGGATCTCTAACCAAGAACCTTGCAAATATGGGACGAAAATAACATAATGATGTCACAAAAAAATAGAAAAAAGGAAAATCATTAAAAAAGTGTAGAAAGCATCAATTGCAACACAAGTCAACAACTGTACGTGAAATAGGGGCGGAAAAAAAGATGCAACATTTCTGAATGAAATATTAATATATATAAATATAATATTTCACCAAGTCCTTGAATTTGCAAATTATCTACATTGGGTTGAGAAGAACCCGATTTTACATACAACATAATAGGCCTTATTAACTAAGTGGGGCAAAGCCATTAGACAAGTTATTGCGCTGTAAGACATCTTATGGCGCATTCACCGTGCGTTTTGTATTAGCATTGCTTAGTAAATATCGTCCAATGTCTCGTAGTGTACTCGGTCAGCACACATTTTGCCTTATTGCCTAATATGAAGGAAGAGGCACATGATGCTCGGGGCGTACTAACAAACACGGAGGCCGACATCTTTTTGTTTGTCCCTAGTTTGTGGCGAGTTCTGAAGTCGGAGTTCTCCCAACTTTCTTCCCTGGGGGTCCCTCTTCTTCTCCACGCCCTGTCTCTCCCTCACGGGGCCGACATCTTTTGGATGATCATAAACAGCAACTTCAACAGCAAAGACTGGCAAATGAGGTTTGAAGCAGGTATGTGTGTGGTTATCTCTATAGGTGACGCTCTGCTTAATTATCAATTAATTATTATTATTATTATTATTGTAAAGTTCATCAGGCATGAGATCTTATATTAAAGTAAAAACCCAACATCTTCATGCTTGTTTCAGTGGAGAAAGTGGCCGTCTTGTGCAGATTCTTGGACATTCATTCAGTGACCAAGAACCATTTGCTTAAGTATTCTCTGGCTCACGCTTTCTGCTGTTTCCTGACTGCGGTGGAGGATGTGAACCCTGCGGTGGCCACGAGAGCTGGGCTGTTACTGGATACAATTAAAAGACCGGCTTTACAGGTGAGTGAGTTCATGGGTTATGGTGAGTACAGGTAGTCCTCGCTATCCAACGTGTCACTTTACAACGAATGGCATATCCAACGCTTTACAATGCAACCCTATGGGCCGTTTTTCGACGCCTGAATGCGTTATCCAACGCTCACCGCCACTGATTAACATGGGACTCGCTTTACAACGGTGTCACTATCCAACGCTACTTCCAGAACGGATCCCGCTGGATAACCGAGGACGCCTGTACTGCAGAAAAGTTACAGTGTATTTTGGGGTCTCAGTTATACCTCCTCCTGTTTGTTCAGCCATTGAGCTAGGAGTGTTTTGTGCGAGGAGAGTGATGAACACAGTAAAGATTCCCCTGGCACTAGGGGGCTTTTAATGTTACAAGGTCTTTGTTATGCCATTTATGCTACATCCCCTTCCTTCTCCTTGCAGGGTCTGTGCGTTTGCCTTGACTTCCAGTTTGATACGGTTGTAAAGGACAGGCCAACCATTCTTAGCAAGCTGCTGCTTCTCCACTTTATAAAGCAGGACATACCAGCGCTCAGCTGGGAGTTCTTCGTCAACAGGTTTGATACCCTCTCCCTGGAGGCCCAGCTCCACCTGGACTGCAACAAAGAATTCCCATTTCCTACAAGTAAGAGCACAGGATAATGCAAGGTGCTGGTTTGGAATAGATACCGAATGAACCAAATGATTTGTTGCACACCGTTCCTTAACAAACCCCACTTACTAACCCTAAACATTCAGTTCTTTTACCTTGTAACTTTTTGTCAGTGTTACACCTTTCTGTTTCCACGTCCGCCTCTCTCTTTAAACAGTAGCCATGTATTATGTGGCAATTCCACGCTCTCAGCCACGGCTGCGGGGGACATTCCATACTTGCGGAGCTTGTAGATCAGGGGGGGGCTCAACTCCAGTCCTCAAGCCCCCCCTCTTTCCAATAGGTCAGGCTTTCAGGATATCCCTGCTTCAGCACAGGTGGCTTAATCAGAGGCTCAGTAAAAGACCTGTGCTGAACCAGTGACTGGTTGAGCCACCTACACGGAAGCAGGGCCTGTGCTGAAGCAGGGATATAAGGAAAACATGACCTGTAGGGGCTTCAGGGCTGGAGTTGAGCGCCCCTGTTGTAGATAATCAATTTCAAATTCTGCAAAAGTATCATAACCTAAACAATATTAACCAGTTGATACATACTGATGCAATGGGCTAGTAAGTTTACATACAAGTTGTGAAATATATCCCCAATAAGTTGCTGGTTGACATAGGGTTACCAGGTGTCCAGTATTGAACCGGACTGCCCTGTATTTGGACACTCTGCACAGTAAAAAATTAGAAGTAATACTGGACATGTATGTGTCCGGTATTACCTCTCTGGACATGTATGTGTATACTGGTATTACCTCTCTGGACATGTGTTTGTATACTGGTGATTACCTCTCTGGAAATGTTAGGTACTTACCCTCTGGACATGTGTTTGTATACTGGTATACCTCTCTGACATGTGTTTGTATACGTGTATTCCTCTCTGGACATGTGTGTATACTGGTATTGCTCCCTGGAATGTGTTTGTATACTGGTATTACCTCTCTGGACATGTTTGTATACTGGTTATTACCTCTGGACAGTTGTACTGTTACTCTGGATGTATCTGGTATTGCCTCCCTGGACATTAGTGTATACTGGTATGCCTCCTCTGGACATGTATGTATACTGGTATTACCTCTCTGGACATATGGTGATACTGGTATTACCTCTCTGGACATGTATACTGGTATTGCCTCTCTGGACATGTGTTTGTATACTGGTATTGCCTCTCTGGACATGTTTGATACTGGTATCCTTCTGGCCATGTTTATACTGGCATGCTTCCCGACATGTATGTGATACTGGTATTACCTCTCTGGACATGTATACTGGTATTGCCTCCCTGGACATGTATGTGTATACTGGTTATTGCCTCCCTGGACATGTATGTGTATACTGGTATTACCTCTCTGGACATGTATGTGTATACTGGTATTACCTCTCTGGACATGTGTTTGTATACTGGTATTACCTCTCTGGACATGTATACTGGTATTGCCTCCCTGGACATGTATGTGGTTATACTGGTATTGCCTCCCTGGACATGTATGTGTATACTGGTATTACCTCTCTGGACATGTATGTATACTGGTATTACCTCTCGGACATGTTACTGGTATTTGCCTCTCTGGACATGTGTTTGTATACTGGTATTGCCTCCTGGCATGTGTTGATTAATGGTATTACCTCTCTGGACATGTATACTGGTATTGCTTCCCTGGACATGTGATGTGTATACTGGTTATTCCCTCTCTGGACATGTTATACGGTATTGCCTCCCTGGACATGTATGTTGTATACTGTTTAGTGCCTCCTGGAACAGTTGTATACTGGTATTACCATCTCTGGACATGTATGTGTATACTGGTATTTACTCTCTGGACATGTATACTGGTAGCTCTCTGGACATGTTTTGATACTGGTATTGCCTCTCTGACATGTGTTTGTATAACTGGTATTGCCTCTCTGGACTGTGTTTTGTTATGGTATTGCCTCCTGGACATGTGTTTGTATACTGGTATTGCCTCCCTGGACATTGTGTTGTATACTGGTATTACCTCTGGAATGTTTTGTATACTGTATTGCTCTCTGGACTGGTTGATACTGGTATTGCCTCCTGGCATGTGTTTGTATACTGGTATTGCCTCCCCTGGAATGTATGTGTATACTGGTATACCTCTCTGGACATGTATAATGGTGTACCTCTCTGACATGGTTGTATACGAATTACCTCTCTGGACATGTGTTTGTATACTGGTATTACCTCTCTGGACATGTGTTTGTATACTGGTATTACCTCTCTGGACATGTATACTGCTATTGCCTCCCTGGACATGTATGTGTATACTGGTATTACCTCTCTGGACATGTATACTGGTATTGCCTCCCTGGACATGTATGTGTATACTGGTATTGCCTCCCTGGACATGTATGTGTATACTGGTATTACCTCTCTGGACATGTATGTGTATACTGGTATTACCTCTCTGGACATGTGTTGATACTGGTATTGCCTCTCTGGACATGTGTTTGTATACTGGTATTACCCCTCTGGACATGTGTTTGTATACTGTATTGCCTCCCTGGACATGTATGTGTATACTGGTATTACCTCTCTGGACATGTATACTGGTATTGCCTCTCTGACATGTGTTGATACTGGTTATTGCCTCTCTGGACATGTGTTTGTATACTGGGTTGCCTCCTGTGGAACATGTATGTGTATATGTATTACCTCTCTGGACATGTATACTGGTATTACCTCTCTGGACATGTGTTTGTATACTGGTATTGCCTCCCTGGACATGTATCTGTATACTAGTATTACCTCTCTGGACATGTATACTGGTATTACCTCTCTGGACATGTGTTTGTATACTGGTATTGCCTCTCTGGACATGTGTTTGTATACTGGTATTGCCTCCCTGGACATGTATTGTATACTGGTATTTACATCTCTGGACATGTATACTGGTATTGCCTCTCGGCATGTGTGTGTATACTGGTATTACCTCTCTGGACATGTATACTGGTATTGCCTCCCTGGACATGTATGTGTATACTGGTATTACCTCTCTGGACATGTATACTGGTATTGCCTCTCTGGACATGTATGTGTGTACTGGTATTACCTCTCTGGACATGTATACTGGTATTGCCCCTCTGGACATGTGTTTGTATACTGGTATTGCCTCTCTGGACATGTATACTGGTATTGCCTCCCTGGACATTATTTGTATACTTGTATTACCATCTCGACTGTATAACTGGGTATTGCCTCTCTGGACATTTTGTTACTGGTAGTGCCTCTCTGGACATGTGTTTGTATATACTGGTATTCCTCTGGACATGTAATCACTGGTATTGCTTCCCGACATGTATGTGTGTACCTGGTATTACTCTCTGGACATGTATGCTGGTATTGCCTCCCTGGACATGTATGTGTATACTGGTATTGCCTCCCTGGACATGTATGTGTATACTGTATTACCTCTCTGGACATGTATGGTATACTGGTATACTCTCTGGCATGGTTTGTATCTGTATTACCCTCCTGGACATGTATACTGGTATTGCCCCCTGGACATGTAGTGTAATACTGGTATTCCTCCCTGGACATGTATTGTATACTGGTATTACCTCTCTGGACAGTATTTACGGTATTACTCTCTGGAATGTTACTGTTATGCCTCTCTGGACATTTTTTGTATACTGGTATTGCCTCTCTGACATGTTTTTGTATACTGGTATTACCTACCTCTCTGGACTGTATACTGGTATGCTTCCCTGGACATGTATGGTATACTGGTATTACCTCTCTGGACATGTTATGGTATTGCCTCCCTGGACATGTATTTGTTATACTGGTATTGCCCCTGGACATGTATTTGTATACTGGTATTACCTCTCTGGACATGTATGTGTATACTGGTATTACCTCTCTGGACATGTATACTGGTATTGCCTCTCTGGACATGTGTTTGTATACTGGTATTGCCTCTCTGGACATGTGTTTGTATACTGGTATTCCTCTCTGGACATGTGTTGTATACTGGTAATTCCTCCCTGGACATTATGTTTTTGTATACTGGTATTGCCTTTCCCGGACATGTTTTGTATACTGTATTCCCTCTCTGGACAGATACTGGTATACCTCTCTGGATTTGTATACTGTATTGCCTCCTGGACTGTGTTTGTATACTGTATTGCCTCCCTGGACATGTATGTGTATACTGGTATTACCTCTCTGGACATGTATACTGGTATTACCTCTCTGGACATGTGTTTTATACTGATTACCTCTCTGGACATGTGGTTTAGTATACTGGTATTGCCTCTCTGGACATGTGTTTGTATACTGGTATTACCTCTCTGGCCATGTATACTGCTATTGCCTCCCTGGACATGTTGGTATACTGGATTACCTCTCTGGACATGTATACTGGTATTGCCTCCCTGGACATGTTATGTGTATACGGTATTGCCTCCCTGACATGTTGTTATACTGGTATTACCTCTCTGACATGTTGTGTATACTGTATTACCTCTCTGGACATGTGTTTGTATACTTGTATTGCCTCTCTGGACATGTGTTTGTATACTGGTATTACCCTCTGGACATGTGTTTGATAACTGTAATTGGCCCTCCCTGGACATGTATGTGTATACTGGTATTACCTCTCTGGACATGTATAACTGGTATTGCCTCTCTGGACATGTGTTGGTATACGGTGTATTGCCTCTCTGGACATGTGTTTGGTATACTGGGTATTGCCTCCCTGTGCATGTATGTGTATACGGTATTACTCTCTCTGGACATGTATACTGGTATTACCCTCTCTGGACATGTGTTTGTATACTGGTATTTTTGGCCTCCCTGACATATCGTATACTAGGTATTACCTCTCTGGACAGTATACTGGTATTACCCTCTCCTTGACATGTTTTGTATACTGGTATTGCCTCTCTGGACATGTGTTTGTATACTGGTATTTGCCTCCCTGGACTGTATGTGTTACTGGTTTACCTCCTGGACATGTTAACTGGTATTGCCTCTCTGGACATGTGTTTGTATACTGGTATTACTCTCTGGACATGTATACTGGTTTTGCCTCCTGACACTGTTGTGTATACTGGTATTCCTCTCTTGACATGTGTACTGGTATTGCATCTCTGGACATGTAATGTGTTACTGGTATTACCTCTCTGGACATTATACTGGTATTAGCCTCTCTGGACAATTTGTATTGTATACTGGTATTGCCTCTCTGGACATGTATACTGGTATTGCCTCCCTGGACATGTATGTGTATTACCTCCCTGGACATGTATGTGTATTATCTCTCTGGGCATAGTAACCTGACTGGCTTGGGGGAGCCGCGGGATTTCCCCTGAGCAGGGAGAGAGCAGGGCTGTTCATAGGGGGCTGGGCAACTTCCTCCATCGTGATTGGCTACTGCTCGGTAATGAAGCCAATAAGGAGGAGGTGTCAGGAGCCTGGGGGTGGGGCCAAGGAGAGGAGGAAACAGCATGGACCGGAGAGAGGTGTGTGTGTTGCGTGCGTTGCACCATTCACCATTGTGTCCAATATTTTTGGAGAAGCCGCCTGGCAACTCTATTCACCAGCCCTGAAGGGTTAAATTGTATGGTTGTCCGAACTGAATTAAAGTGATGTTGTCTATTTAGGGCCAGCCTTAGTGAACCTTGTTTTCAACCGCTCGTGTACAAGCCATCATTTTGACACCTTTCCTTTGTGTGTTTTACATGTTTTAGCTATAACAGCTGTGAGGACCAACGTAGCCAACCTCAGTGACGCAGCCTTGTGGAAGATCAAGAGAGCGCGATTCGCTCGCAACCGTCAGAAGAGTGTGCGGTCCTTACGAGACAGTGTCAAGGGAACCGGAGAGTCCAAGAGAGCCCTCTCACTGCCAGAAACCCTGAGCACCAAAATCCGTTGAGTAACTTTCTTGTCCGAAACACTATGGTTCTGTTGATTTGCATTTGTTCCCCTTTTCCATCTTTGCAACTCCATGGTGGGTACCGTTCATCTTGCAAAGTCTAACTTGGAGGTCCTTGTTTGTAATACGAACCTCTGTTCTTCTGTCTTTAGCGGTGAGGTTGACAAGACACGAGCAGTCTGCCCCTGTACTTGGGGGGGTAGCAGAGCAAACTCAAGGTACGCCCTTTCGGATTCTTCAGCAAGAGAGGAAAGAGACAGAGATACAGCTATTGTTTTGTTCTACATTAGATTCAAATATACAAAACTTTTAAAGTGATACGTTTTAACCCTTCAAAGTTAAGAGGCTTATGTACTAAGTGTCGCAAATAGCTTTTTTGAGGTGTAAAATTGACACATGGAAATCACAAATAATATTGTGTCTATGTACTAACTCCAAGTAACAAAATGGCAGGATCCTGGCCCTCAATGTTCAGGACACAAGATTGTGTGTATTTCTGTCTCTTTGTCCTTCCACAAAGTGACTGTATCTGTAATGCAGGCCTGTCTGCAATGTGCCCGTCTGCCTGTCTGCAATGTGCCCGTCTGCCTGTCTGCAATGTGCCCGTCTGCCTGTCTGCAATGTGCCCGTCTGCCTGTCTGCAATGTGCCCGTCTGCCTGTCTACACATCTGCCCAATTCCACAGTCATTGCAGACGGTTGATAGTCCGACTCGGTGTAATTTGGAAGTTATTAGAAATGCTGCCTCTGTCTTTCCTGGATCTCTGACCTGTGTAAAATCTATCTCTTTATTACCAAATTCTGTTCCTTTTTTAGTGTAAATGTTTCCTGAATTCATAGTAGTATGTATATTTACATAGCACCAGGCGCCCCAGTTTTCCTTGCTAAATGCTATGCAGGCTTTCTGCCCCAGTTTTCCTTGCTAAATGCTATGCAGGCTTTCTGCCCCAGTTTTGTAGCTGATAGACTTTGATAAATGACCCTCATTAATAGAATAAGGATTTTTTTCCATTAAGACCCATTACGGGCTAACGCACCATTCATGTCGATGGCAGTTACCAACAGTTCGAACCTTTGTGAATCCTAAGTGCATCCGGCAAAACAGCACAAGTGGGAAATGAATTCCTGCCCAGAAGATCCAGTCAGAACAATTATTCAGCATATTTAGATGTATAGGATATTATGTAACCGTCTATGCGTGAAAACGAGAGGTAACTCTCAATGTATTACTTCCTGGTAAAACATTTTATAAATAAATACACTGCAGGGGCGGCCATCTCCCATCTTCACGGGCCACCAACAGGTCAGGTTTCCACGATATCCCTGCTTCAGCACAGTTGGCTCAATCAGTGGCTCAGTCAGAGACCCCATGTGTTCTGAATCCAGCCTGTAAATCAGAATGACCGGTAATACTAACAAGTTTTTGTTTAGGTCAACATTCCCCGGAAAATGACAATATCATAAAGGATCCTCTGCCAGAGGACGCTGGGATTGACCATCAGACTGTCCACCAGTTGATTACAGTACTGATGAAGTTTATGGCGAAGGATAAGAGCAGCGCCGAGGCTGACATCAGCAGCGCCAAAGCTTTTAACACAGTCAAACGGCATCTGTACGTGCTTCTTGGACATGACCAACAGGAAGGCTGCTTCATGATTGCTCCTCAGAAGATGCGCACGTCGACGTGCTTCAATGCTTTCATCGCAGGAATAGCGCAAGTATGTTCATATCAGAGCCGGCCGCGCACACATCTGTTATTTATATGCTGACTGTTTCCTTTGCTGCTCCCGGTGCCTGCAATACGTTATATCGCAGTATGCTGTCACACAAGGGGCTACAGAATATATAAAAGAAAATAAATTGTCTCAAAAGAGGGATGGAAACTTAAAGAAAATGTGCTACATGTTTAAATGCAACTAGCAAACATTTATCACTCCAGGATGTTGCTAATATAGTGCCAACGACCTAAGTTCCTCAGTCTGGTAAATCGCCGACTTCTGAATCCTTACTTAAAATGGTGTTGCTAAAATTCCTAAATAAGCACGAGCTCACGTTCCCAGAATCTCTTAAATCACATCCAAAAAGTAATTTTTTTTAACCCATGTCCAGTGTAAACTTCCATTTAAACCACTGACGGCCTATTAGTCTTCTTGCCTGCTTAGTACATTGACCGGATCCTTGAACTTTCACTATCGGACAATGCCCTCTCTGGCTTATCCCAGGAAAAAATAAACTTCCTGTTCTTCAGCCCAACAGGAATCTAGTCCCACGCTGTTCTGACATTTTCTATCCTGATATTATCTGCCCCCTCACTTTGATATCACATAAGGAAGTCCTACTGCCTTACCGCGAGAGAAAAAAGAAATGGCCTGTGACTAATGGCTATTATTGCTACGATACAATAAAGGAACCCAAGTCTTTAAATATAATTAACACGTTTATGTTTACAATGTGTTTGACTGGCTACAAATATATTTTAGGTGATGTCCCCTACATTCTTGTGGGCACTAGTGAAAAGGTCCAATGCATAAAAGTATAAGTTCCACTAGAAGGTCAATGGAAGTTCCAGGGGTCTGTGTATCTCAGAGTCCAGGGACTTCTATAATACCGCGTGTTTGGGAGAGGAACAAACCCCCAAATCCTTTCTATTCATATTGATCAAAAATGATTAGGACTCTTACGCCTTTAACCCAAGGGGGTAGGGGAGGATTATAACTATAAGGTGAAGGCCAGTATGGTTTATATCACAATATCACAAACCTAGCTCTAGTCATCTTCACTAAGAATACTGTTTTCAGGTTGTAATTTTACTATACCAACCTTTTAAACCAATTTTATTACTCCATAAATATAGTTTGTGCATGAACTCTTGATACCTCAAATTGGGAGAAGAGATTTGTAAGGGCACATTGACCCTTCTTCAGTATGACGTGTAGCCACTTACCTATGCTGGAGAAGATTTGAGTCCCATTCTTTGAATAGAGCCTTAATCACATACAAGCTATATACGTGAAGTGTCAGCAATGTAGCAATATATTATAGTCATATAGTTTCCTCTAGAATCAATACTGGGAAACGATGTACTCTGGACAAGGAGATAATCAGGTGTCTGAAAAATGTTTCTTACAGGTGATGGATTATAACATAAACTTGGGAAAGCATCTCCTTCCTCTTGTGGTACAAGTGCTAAAGTACTGCACGTGCCCCCAGCTGAGACATTACTTTCAGCACCCACCCCGCTGCTCCCTGTGGTCCTTGAAACCGCACATTCGACAGATGTGGCTAAAAGCCTTGCTAGTCATTCTTTATAAGGTAAGGCATGGAATATACATGCTGCTCTTTTACCCTATATAAGAACCTCCTCCATGCCATGCATCACATGGCCAATGGACAATATAAAATGAACCCCTTAGTATCCATGTATGGAGTTTCTTTGCACCTGCAGTATATTGCCTTGTGTTGGGAGGGACAGCAGGATGAGTTAGGGGGGAGGACGTAGTGGGGTGTATCAGAGTATGTCTCTTTTTATTGTTTCTGTTTCTTTTTTATATTTATTATTATTCTTCGGAGCATCGGGGTTAGTGTAAACTTCCCCAGCTCACAATCTACATCAGATGTAAGAGAAAGGATGAGTGGTTTATCACACAGCTTACATTGCATTTGTGTGGCTGTGTACAATGTATCAGAGCAAACTTATTCTCTTTGCTTTGATCCCATTAACATGAACGAATGTCATATCCTTCCCATAAGTTCTTATGACAGCTGCCTTCAAGTTATTTATTATAAATATCAACATTTCAATTACTATGTTAATGGGGCTTTGGGCTTTGCTGAGATCATTGAGAAAGTGTCAGCTTTGGTGATATATTTGTAACATTTGCTCGTATTGTATGGATTGATACCACATGGGACTGCAACCTCTTGCATTAATGTCACCCGGCTGCTTCAATGCTGTCATAGTTTATCTGACCTGGTGATATAAAGGTGACCAGCTCAGTCTCACACTACCAAACTACACACACAACTGGTTTCTGAAATGACAATGGCATCAATAACTAATGCTGTCTGAGAATGTGTAAAAGGACATTTACAGCAAAAAAAAAACAAGATGGGCAGATATCTGATATCTCATCCAACACTGAGGGTTCGAATACATGGCTGCATTTCTATTACATATTCAATCCATAGTAACAAAATATACTTGTTCTTTCATTTTGCACTGGCTGAGTTATGTGCTCTGCTCCAGCATATGTATGCATGTATGTCTTTATTTGTATAGCGCCATTAATGTACATAGCACTTCACAGAAGTAATAGTTACAATCATATAAATAATAAGATGTAACACATAATAAGATATAAATAACACAAAGGGAAGAAGTGCTTCAGACTTAAAAGTAACATTTAGGAAAAGGAGTCCCTGCTCCGAAGAGCTTACAATCTATTTATGGCTATATATATATATATATATATATATATATATATACACACAATAAATCCCTGCCTGAGTTGTTTATAGTCTGTAGAATGCTTTTATATGCATTGTATTGGAAGGTTTGAAATGTAGCTGCTTTTAACAATGGGGAGAAAGTAATACAGACACTAAGGGGGCATCATTCGTTCTTGTGTCAGGTTTAGGGCAGGTACTTTACACAGGCAGTTTTGCACTCTGTGTGTTCCCAATTTTAGCACAGAAATT
Source organism: Ascaphus truei (assembly GCA_036426205.1). Lineage (NCBI taxonomy): Eukaryota > Metazoa > Chordata > Amphibia > Anura > Ascaphidae > Ascaphus > Ascaphus truei. Next base: position 46,574,025 of record CM071575.1, read on the forward strand.
GTATTTTTAAACAAGATAGTGCTGCCTATGTACTCACATACAGTATATACCCACTCAGCGTCCTGCAGATGCATCTGAAGAAGGAATCCGTTACTACCTTGTAGAAATGTCCCAGAAATGTTTATCACCACGTTTTCACAACTAATCTTGTAGAAAATTATTTAAAAGTACAGTATATGACAATTTTTTACAAATAGGGGAGATTGATGTTTAACTCCTTGACTGCCAGATGGACTTAATCCCTAGTTGTGCTTTCCCATGCTATCTGCAGACTTATACTAATAAACAATCATACGACTCCCCCATCAAAACTGTCTAATTGCTTACAAACTGGACAACTAGCAGAAAATGTAAGATAACATCACACTAACCCCCAACCCCTAACATACCAGATTTAGAAAATAAAACAGTTCAGGGAGGCGGCTGATTCTGGTTCAGCGCGGTTAGCAAAATAATCAAATGGAAAGCAATGCTGAGCAATGAATTGCTGGCGCCTTTGGCAGTTAAGGGGTTAAGAGGACAAACACACACATTCCCATCAAGCTCAAACCCCCCAACACCCACCACCCACATGTATATATATTTATGTCAAAAGGAGTGCTACTGAGCGTGGCAAATGTATACAACAAAAGACAGGGGAGCCCAATGCTACATCCAATTGACAAAACATATATGGTAATAAGTATGAAGTTAAATACAGTTGAACCCCGTTATAACGCGGTGCTCGGGGTCCACATAATGAGACCGCGTTATAACCGGGATCGTGTTATAATTGCGAAATAGCTGCCGCGCGAGGACTTCCTCTCTGCAGCTCTCTCCTCTCCCTGCTTCATCAGGCTGCGTCCACGTGCGTGGCACACATCTCCAAGGTTTTTTTTAATTTTATTATAACATTCAATGCTTTATTGCTAACGGACACACACACATACACACACATATACACACATACACACATACACACACCCCTCCCCCCTAAACTAATAATTTTACCATACCATGCAGGAATCAAACCCATGACCCTTCATACACTAGTAGCAATTTTCTTGCTGCAACACCATAGGATTGGTGTGATGTCATTGACTCTATACACAAACTTAACTTCTAGTGCACAGTACTGCCTTCAGACCTACTGTGGTTGTTCCCCCTCATACAGAGGAAAAAGGAAAGGTTCACAGTGTAGTGTTAGGACTTGCAAATTTGGTTATACCTTGACGTTGGTATGCAAGCTTAGGACGCTTTGGCCAAAGGGTTTAACTAAATAACCAAGAAAATATTAGTATTGAAGTATTTAACTTTATACTTATTACCATATATATTTTGTCAATTGGATGTAGCATTGGGCTCCCCTGTCTTTTATGAGGACAAACTAACATATCAAGTGGAAATCAAGTACAAATATGTTCTACAGTTATAATTGTCATATTCTTATGGATGTCTCCTATTTAACAGTATCCATACCGAGAAAGCGATCTGAGCAAGATTGTGCTGCATCTCATTCACATCACAGTCAATACCCTCAACGCCCAGTATCACAGCTGCAAGCCGCACGCCACTGCCGGGCCCCTGTACAGTGACAACAGCAACATAAGCAGATACAGTGAGAAAGAAAAAGGTGATGGTCCTGCTTTAATGCCCGGGAAGGGGCAGTATTATGGCTTAGCACTGCGTAGCAAACTTGTCCTTATTTGTTCCATATTTTGCAGGATGTAAAAATGTATTTAGCTTCTGCTTTGTTTTCTCTTTTTCTCTTAAGAGGTTTTTCTTCTGTTCTAATTTGGTGAAGTTGAGGACAGTCTGACTTTCCTTCCAGTTCCTATCCCCTCACCTGTCTTCTTTGTCCCAGCAGAGGAGGACAGTGTGTTTGATGAGTCAGATATTCACGATACGCCCACTGTAGCTTGTAATAAGGACTCCCAAACCTTCTTTGCACGGTTGAAAAGGATCGGCGGGAGCAAGATGGTGAAGTACCAGCCGGTAGAGATGAATGCCCAGCGAAGTATGAACCTCACACATCACATTCTGTACTTCCCCACTCTCACAGTTCACCTTTGTTGCTTAAAGGAGCAATCCAAGCAGGCAATTGTTTTTGCTAATTCTGTAACTGTATTGAAGCAGGGGGTCTCCGGAGCTGAGACCCATTAATTTCATCTCCAGGGACCCCCTGCTTCCCGAGATACAGACCTCCGAAGGGGGTGTTGGTATCTCTCTGATTTTTAAAGCTCCGCCTCACGTGGGCCAATAGAAAGCGACACTGGGTGACATCACAGCTTCCTATTGGCCCACGTGGAGCTTTGAAAAGCGCCCACTGTGTGATCCCTGCTAGCTGAACAGAGCGGCTACTGGGGTCCCCTACGGAGGTCTGTATCTCCGGAAGCAGGGGTCCCCGGAGCTGAAATTAGTGGGGTTCAGCTCCAGAGACCCCCTGGTTCATTCCTCTCCCCCGACCCTATGACTGCCTCTTTAATGGACCTTCAACACCCCTTCTTTGCAGGTCTGTCCATTACTGGAGGGGTTATTTTGTTAATATGTATGAGTTGTATCGCAGTTAGTTGCCTGTGTTAGGTCATATTAAACACGCATGTTCTTCCTTGCTACTTTCAGCACTGCAATGGATACATTTTAACTGAAACATTTACCGGGGTACACTGCAGAAATCCAGCACTAAATATAGGGGATTAGGCCTCGGATATAGTGGCCGTGCGCGTGCAACGGAGCGCATGGCATCACGTGCGCCTGTCGGCCGACCGATCTGTGGCCTGAGATCGGCAGCGGCGGGGAGGTGTGGCGGAGGCGTTTTGGAGGTGTGGCCGTGACATCACATGAGCGGTTCGCCCTCATTGGCTGAACCCCGCACGTGACTCAGACGTCGCGCGTCGAAATCACATTTTTTTTGGCGGCTGAAAACACGGTTGCGCCGTGGCTATGGCCTGCTCATGGCTATGCCGCGCGCTCTATGGCCGCCTCCTAGAGGTGCAGCATGTTGTTCGTGCCGCGCACGCACGGTCGCATGTAGTATGGACGCGGCCTGCGGTTGCACAGAGTACAAGCACTGTCACTGTAGCATGAAAATGAAGACATCTTTGAAACAGTATTGCTTGTTGTAAGAGTACATTATAAGCAACAATGCCATATTCTCACCCATTAATCTCAGTGTCAAGCGCTGCTGCCTTAGTGCATGGAACACTTGACAGGTGCACAGTATCTTATTTATTTATTTCTAAAATGTGTTACCAGGAAGTAATACATTGAGAGTTACCTCTCGTTTTCAAGTATGTCCTGGGCACAGAGTTAAGACAAATAATACATGGTTACAACTACAGTTACATGATGGGCAGGGTATACATTATATACAAGACATTGCATGCACAGTTAAGGATAATTATTATTATATGGCACTTCTAGCAAGCAACATGGATCATTTACACTCCCCAAAATATGTCATTCTCCAACACACACCTTAAAGTCATATTCTGAACATTGGTGAATGTTTAAACCTGACAAGTACATATGTGATGTACAATCACAATAGCAATGCTCTATCTTTTTTATTAAAGGTGAAATTGAGCTGGCTGAATATAGAGAATCCGGTGCCTTGCAAGACACCATTCTGCGCTGTGTGAGAGAGGAAAGCATTCACAAGAAAAAACTGCGCTCTCTCAAGCAAAAATCCCTCGACATCGGGAATACAGATTCGTTGCTGTTTACCTTGGATGAACATCGCAGGAAGTCCTGCATAGAACGCTGTGAGATAGTGCGTCCCATCACCCACAAGTTGAACGACTATGACCGACCCCAGCAAAACTCATCCACCATGGCTGAGCCTGCGGATACCAATGACAATGTATCTGCCAGAGAACGTTTTCACGACGCCAGAAGGCCTTTGATACCAGAGGTGAGGTTGAGTTGCATGGAGACATTTGAAATGAAGGTAGATTCTCCAGCCAAGCCTTCTCCAAGAGAAGATTTAGATCTGATAGACTTGTCTTCAGATTCAACCTCAGGGCCTGAGAAGCAGTCTATATTATCCACCTCGGACAGTGACTCCTTGGTATTTGAGCCTCTGCCTCCCTTAAGAATTGTGGAAAGCGATGACGAAGAATTTCAGATCATGAACAATGGAAACATTGTAGTATCAACTTCTTCAACTCCCATCAGGGGCTCAATACTTAGCCTGAGCATGATGCCACTGGTGCAAGTGAGCATAGAAGATTGCTCGAAAGACTTCACTGCCAAGGATCTCAGCCGTAATCCAGCATTACAAACAGAAGATATCTCTCCCCAGACTCCTGAAGATCAAAAAGACTTTGAAGAGTTGGCTAAGCCAGATGAAATTCAAGAGGTCTCCAGCGGGAGCCCGCTCACACTAAAACAAAAGAGAGATCAGCTGCGCAAGTCCTGTGCTCTTCCTGAGATGTCCCTTGATGATAACATTGAGGACACAATGGAGGAAAGCAAGTCTGGAGTAAAAAGTGTCCTTCTGAAGGTCCCGGAGGACACAGAAAATCAGACAGACAGTGATAAGCCGGATGCCAGCACTGAATCCGACACAGAGCAAAATGTTGACCTGAAAGAAGAAGCTGAGGAATCAGAGTTTAAAATCCACATAGTTCCCAGGCAAAGGAAGCAGAGAAAGATAGCGGTTAGCGCCATACAGAGAGAATACCTGGACATCACCTTCAACATCATAGACAAGCTCGGAGAACAGAAGGACACAGGTAATAATTGTACTAAGAGAGCAAATAGCTAATCTATAGAATTGTGTAAACCTATTATGTCGGGCAACAACCACGAGCTATACAGTACAGTATATGTAAACTATGACATTCAAAGTAAAAGAAAATAACAAGTCATATACTGTATGTTATTAAATATGTAATTTCTTGCACAACATTACTTTACAAGAGTATTACGAGTTAAATTGTGTTCATTTGTTAAGTCTCTTTATGCTTCCCTTGTGTATCTGTAAATGTTAATTTTACAATAGGTTGGCGATCATCACAGCGAATCAGCAAATAATTGCCATGGTTTGTACAAAAAATTCATTGAGGGAGTTTAAAATGAATGTCAGTTAACGCCTGATCGCGATGCCAATACCCCACATCAGCATTTCGTGCATCCTGGCCATTGATTGGTGTGAAGCTGAATTATTGGAATTTATTGAATTAATTCTCCCCCTAATTTACAGAGACTGAATCTAAAGGGCTTTCCATTTTGGAAATGCCTAGGGAATCGGCGTCGGCGCCGACGCTAGAAGCTGGTGTTCCTGAGACAAGCAGCCGCTCTTCTCTGACAAGTAAGTTAACTTCTCCACCCTATGTAACATTCGCCCCTCCCCCAAACCTTACTGGAATCAGCTGTCGGGTTGGACCATACTCCAACCCGAGCTAGACGCCGTCCCACAATGAGCCCCCTTCTTGTTTCAACATTGTCCCCCATTCCCTCTAGAGTGTAAGCTCTCACACGCACAGCCCTCATTCCCTCTCTGTGTCTGTGTGTGCGTGTTTGTATGTAGCGGTGTACGTAAAATACATAACTCTGTGCCCCATTGTACCGCGCTGCAGAATAAGTTAGCGCTTTACAAATAACCGATAATAATAATAACTTCCATGGAAACATAGATTTGCCGGCAGATTACTCACCATAAGTTACTTTGTAGTCCTTACTGGAACAACGTTTGATGCCCCATAAGAAGCATTCTCCTAATACAGCATTCCTTTTATTTATACACCTGAAGCTCAGTATAGGCAGATGAAAAGGGGCTCTCTGGGAGCTGTAACAATGACCCAGATCATGAAGAGGCAACTCGAACACCAGTCAAGTGCTCCGCACAACATTAGCACCTGGGACCCTGGTAGGTGGTGGTGTCGTCCTGCAATCAGGTCCTATTCCATATCATAGTGTGTACCATCACTTTTATCTAGTAGGCATCTGTAGCAGAAGTGTTATAAGAGACATATATTACATATTTACTCACAGCTAGGAACGTGGGAACAAACACTCCTTACTGAGCACACAGCACAGGATATTCTGACTGCAGACTGAGGGTTTCATTATTTTATTATCTTCCAATATCTCTTACTCCTCCTAGTAAGCAGCAGGTGAAAAAAGATTATTACCTCATAGATGCCCTGCCCGTGTGCAGAAACTTTCAATAAAGGCAACTTTTGGATGCAGTTCACTGGGCTTGATGGACCTTTTGGTTTGTCCCTGTATTGTGATGTCTCTATGTTCGCATAGGGTAATAATCCTATGTAGACTATAAGTTGGATATTGTGTACTACTCCTGTAAATATAAAAGTTGTATAGTACGGCAGTATTGTGTATGGATGCACAGTTATAGCCCTCTACTGGGGAACTAGGAAGATAAAAAAAACCATTGAAGCCACCTAGTAAACAACAGCTGAAATCCCAAAAGAGAATCATTGTAGGGAAGCGTACTTCTTAATGTATAAAAGTAATCATTTACTAAAAGAATTCAGCAGTCATTTCGATAATTATTATTATCATTTAATTATATCACTTAATTATATTTCATCAATTAAGGAAATATAAAAAAGGCTGGATTTTCAGAAATATACTCCGTATTATTACATGCAGTATGCTTTATTCCAGGAGTTAGGAAACACATTGCCTGAATCCCAGGTGTTTATGTAGCAACTGGGGTGTTTCATTTGTATAGGGTTAAATTATACCAGTGATACACAATATTTAACAATTCAGCTTGTTTTGTGTTCTTCTATTTAAGATGACCCGAAAACTACACACGAGGTTCTTGGCAGCATTTCAGAAGTCTCCATGGGGAGAACCAGTATTCCCTACATCCAGATTGGTAAATGATGTTTTGGGCGTGTACGGATATGGTTCTCTACAGAGTAATTAGCACCCTGACACCACAGTGCCAAATCCATTTTCTTTCTTTAAAGTAATTACATTCCTAAAAACCAAAGGCACCAAATCACAAAGCTATTTTGTGGATTATTGTGCTTGGATCCCAGGGTACATTTTGCCAATGCAGATTATTCAATTACAATTCCAGAGAGGCAAGAATCAGGGAGATATTTGCCATCATGTTGAGTATGGAAGTTGTATGACATGAGTGGTGCTATCATTAGGTGTATATTTGAAAAGCTTCCACATAATAGGTAAGAAGTGGCAAAGTCCTGTGCATGGCGTGTATACAGTCTAATTCACATTGTATCTATCCTATATAATAATCCTCTTGTGTATTCTTCCTCTGCAGGGGCAACAAAGTCCAGTCTGCTGTCTGCACCTAGTATAGTCAGTATGTTTGTCCCAGCACCAGAAGACTTCTCTGATGACCAACCCACAGTAATGACTGACAAGTGAGTCCTGAGTGAGAGGGTGACAGAGAAAGAGCTAGGATGTTACATAGTGGTTCTGGAATAGGCACAATAACAATGACCTCTACTCTTCAAAATGACCGATCAGTATTATCCACTCCCATTGCAGATGCCATGATTGTGGTGCTATACTTGAAGAGTATGATGAAGAAACCTTGGGTCTTGCCATAGTGGTTCTCCTGACGTTCATTCACCTGAGCCCGGATTTGGCAGCTCCTCTGCTGTTGGATGTCATGCAGTCTGTGGGAAGGTAACAAATCACAGGAATGAGGCAGCTCCCTGATTCCTCCTGAAGAAGGCTCCCTGGGACTGAAACGTTGAGTACTGTGTTTGGTAGTAATGCAAAAGAATGACATATTTTCTACATGTATTTAGAAAAGTAATATTAAACAAACAATAGTGTAATGCAGGGCTTTGGTACTGAGGAATATCATGCAGGCCCAGATTTACGAAGTCGTGCTACACCATGAAACACCTTCCGGCGCCACGTGAATGCGCCATAAACTGTCGCCCGGCACAGCAAGTTGTGTTATGCCATAGCACTGCTCAGTTAATATGGGCCCAAATATCCACAAGAATATTAGTACTTAAAAAATGATGAATGCGTTTATTAACCCTTTCAGTTGCAGAGAGTCCTGTGGATGTAACATACATATTGCTCTGCAAAGCGATGTGCTGCAGATCCCTCTGCTACTGAAGAAGCCGTTAAGACTGAATGATGTTTTTTTTTGTTCAACATGTCTCTTACTTTCTTTCTAAAGGCTGGCATCAAGCACGAGTTTCTCCCACCACGTGGAAAGGTAATACATGACATTAACATGCTGTGTACACTGAAAGCTGTGTCTAAATGAAGAACAAACACAGAACAGAAGCCTTCCTAACAATGGAAACAAAAGTTGTGGTTATAAGTGCCATGTGATACTGTATCATCTTGATTCCTTTAGTACCTGTCCTGCCAGCAAAGGATTTCAGTGTAATACATGGCTGGTCCCTCTGGCTCAAACGGGATTAATTAGTCATCATTAAAGTGGTTATTCGTGACTGAGTCTTCCTACTGTATAATATATAAAGCGCATACAAATTGAAAGTTCATAAGCATGTGACTGCCAATATCGGCTTAAATCTTAGAGTGGGATTTATAGGGTAATGGGGGGGGGGGGACCACACCAAAGGCTGAGGGTCCCCTTTTCACCAACCACACTCAGATAAAGTCACAGAACAGTATAGATGACACAATCAGAATAATATCAAAGTCCACTCACTGTTGATATAGAGTTGAAATGTGCAGGAAATCCATGTAGGCGTGCATCCATCTTGATTGAAGATCAGGAGAAAGTAGCCCCTAGGGAGGAAAGTGGGGCACAGCCCAGGGACAAGCAACAGGAACCAGCACACCATAGGTTAAAAAACTCCTTTAATGGTCAACAAGGGGAGACACCACAAAAAAGGGGACCAACCACCCACTCTGACACGTTACGGGCAAAGCCCTTTGTCAAAGCCCTAGAGGCTACTTTCTCATGATGCCACTAAGTTGTAATACTGGGTTTGTATTTGAAGAGACTGGGTAGGATGCAGCCGTTAATCATTGCACCTTTCAAGTTGTCTGCTTCTGTATTTCCTTGTCCCAAACTTAGCTGTACAAGCTGTGCTCAGTGTGATCATTTGCATGTCACTACCCAGAGTAAGATGTGATAATGGGGAGCCACTGTGTGATATGTGATAATGGGGAGTCACGGTATGATATGTGATAATGGGGAGTCACTGAATGATATGTGATAATGGGGAGTCACGGTATGATATGTGATAATGGGGAGTCACGGTATGATATGTGATAATGGGGAGCCACTGAATGATGTGATAATGGGGAGCCACTGTATGATATGTGATAATGGGGAGTCACTGTCAGACAAAAAACTGTATTGAATCACAGGGCACTGCAACCAACGTTTTGGTCACCCAGAGGGACCTTCATCAGGGTTGTGCACACCCTCTGGGTGACCGAAACGTTGGTTGCAATGCCCTGTGATTCAATACAGTTCTATGTCTGAAGACTACATGCAGTGTGCTGTCTCTTATTGCTGTATATATATATATATTGAAAAAAGGCAATATATATAAACAATCCAAATAAAAGCAATGGCAATTGTCTCTGATAAATTTGGTGCCATTTTGTTTTGCGCTGGGCTCCAATTGTGCAGCTTAGATGAACCCCTAAGTACACCCCCAACCTCTAATCTGCTTCCACTGGCTGAGTTTCAAAGTTTCAGTTTACTGGAGCTGGAGACAGAACATGGAATTCAGCTGTGAGCGTTGGAAGTGTCAGGTAACCCTGTGGCAAAAGGCAATATACAGTGAAAGGCCGTGGGGGAAAATGTTTAACCTCAACAATGCTGTATTGCTCTCAGCCACTCATGATATATCTGAGGTTTCTGAGGACATGGAAAGAGAAATTGTTTGTACAATGTGTACCAGATATATAACAAGGTCAATTGTTCAATTGTTCAATGCATTTTGTGTATTTTATTTTCTAGGGTTTGAATAACAAAAAGAATTTGCCAGCAGGTGGCGCAATGCTGCGCTGCTTAGAAAACATTTCTACCTTTATGGAAGCGCTTCCCATGGATTCCCCCAGTAATCTGTGGACCACCATCTGTAATCAGTTCCAGACCTTCTTTACAAAGCTGCCTTCTGTCCTACCACTCAAGGTAGAATTCCCTAATCCTCTTCCAGAGGAAAATACGTGTTGGGGTCGCTTACAATTCTATATTGGGTGTGCGATTTTGATAAAGTATAACGGTGTTATTCCATAAAACGCCTTCAGTCACCAGCCCAAATCATCCCAACAGCATTATTCTGACCTAAAACTCTGCATATTACTCAGATTTTGTTTAAGAAAAGCCCCAACACAGAATTTGATGGGCTCAGAGTCTTTTTGTACCCAAATATAGCTGGGTTACTTTGAAGAACAAGTATAGTGTAATTTGGGGACATGTTCACCCTATATGTAGGTATTGTCAGTTGTGGTGTAATTTGGGGGACCAATGTTCAACCTTATGTAAGGGTGGTGGTGGTGTATTGTCAGGTGTGGTGTGGTCTGTAATTTGGGGACATGTTCACCCTATATGTAGGTATTGTCAGTTGTGGTGTCATTTTTCTTTTCAATGTACTCAACAGTGTTGTTTAGACTCCAGCCTGAGGATAATGATTTGTCTGCTGAAGATACCAACCTCCAATGCCACCCGGGTATGTGAGAAGGGACCTTAGTACGGGGGCGTTCTGTTCTCTGGCATGTTGCTGGGGTCTTCAGGGATTAATACAGTAGGAGAGTAGAGTCTTAAGTTTTCAAAGTAGGGGACATGGGTTGACGTGATGGACTAATGTTTATGTTCTGTGATGCATTTGAGACCATCATTTGAGATTCATGCAGCATGTATTTGCACATTGTGCACTAGACATCTCAAGAAGGGGCTGACGAGTCTTTTAATTGAATACGTTAAAAATAAATCCCAAAATCTGCAAATACCCCAGAATATTTTCCTGTGCCTGCTACAGATCCCACAGCCAGTCCCAGTTTTCTTATTATCATTCTTGAACGCCACATACATAACAGATCATAGGTTTGTGTGTAGAAATGAGCACATAAAGACTCACCCAGCGATGGCATTGAATGATCACTGCTCATGGTAATGTTGGCACACAAGATTTTACCAGATTTGTTCCTTTACTTCATGGATTCTTCTTTACATGAACAACTCTATGCTGCTGGTAGCATGTTGTAAAACCTGACACATTTAGGATATCATGGTTAAAAAGTAACAGGAACTGAGACACTTCTGCGGAGAAGGCCTCATTTAATCCCACACAGCTCCTTCCCCAGGGGAATTGTTTTCAAGCACTTCACGTACTACATTTTTTGATAAACTGCATGAAAAATGCCATTTTCTGATAATGGAGAATCCATCATGGCAATACATAGTCAAGGCTGAAATGAATTATCCTATTTCAGAGACTCAACTTTAATACTATTTGTTTTGTTGAAGGATGAAATTATTGATTGTGTTCTGTCATTGCAGAGTCTGCTGGATCCCTTCTCCAAGCTCCTGAGCTTTGTGATCCAGCATGGTGTGTTCAGCCTGGCGTACCTCGTCGAGCTGTGCGGTTTGTGTTACCGAGCATTCACCAAGGTGAGAAGAGCGTTAACAGATTTCAATAAACAGCATTGAATGTTTCAGCGCAGCTGATACTTCCATGGAATAGGATTCTCCGCGTGCGCTATCAATATATACAGTGGTCCAATGGAGGAGATTCATAAAGCTCCAGTGTCCGTTAATACAGATCAAAGTCCAATACTTGTTATTGGAACATCATGAACGGGAACCTGATTTGAATAACACGCTCAGATCTTCGTGTGACCTGGAGTCACAATGAGCCAAAGGTGTCTTCCAAAGCTGAACGGTGTCCTGTGCAAAAGCGCTGCCTAATCATATTGGCCTCAATATGTTTTTTGCAGCTTTCGCTTAAAATGTTGCATTTTTTGTAAAAGGTTAATGAAAACTGACATTGCTCTGGAAAAGATGGGAACAGACTTATGTGCAACATTTTTATCAGAATCTGGTGAAAATGACAGTAAATTGTAATATAGAGAGTCACGTGACATTACACATTGACTTAATGCTGGGCACATTTTTTTGACGAAGCTTGATGTTTGCGCAACATTTTTCACGGAGGGAGGGGGGAGGGGGGTGAAAGAGGGGTTTCACAAAGTAGAAAGTTGTACAGCAGCTAAAAGACCTTTGCTGGAAACTCCCCAATTATTACATTCAGAATTATAATTTGAAATTGATTTAATAAGTTATTAAGCACCGATGTTAATGACATACATCCTTTCATTTGTTAATGTTACAGGGAACATTTTCACACTTGATGGTGCTGTATACACCCGCAGTGCTTCTCTGAGATCAATAACAAAAATACAAATCTTGTTTGTTTGCAAGGACATGTTCTAATGTGACAAACTGGAGATCAATGTGTAATCTGAGGGTTGTCAGCAATTTCAAAGTGTTCTGACTAATTAGAAATTGTTAATGCAGTGATTGGTCAATATCATTGATTTGACTCCTGAGACCAGGCTGGGCTGAAGCTTCGGCAAATTAATTCTGTTACAGTATATGTAAGACTAAGGGGCCTATGCATTAAGAGTTCATAAGCCACTTATCGGCCAAAATGCTTACTGCTATTCAGTAAGGCTCGATACGTGGGCGATAAAAGAATGAATCGCCAACAATTTGAGCCTTCAAAAAAAAATAATCGCTGGGTGAGCGGCGATAAGCCACTTATCGGCAGGTTCTGGAACTCGTGCAATTCTAGTAGCCCCGATTAGTTTATCGAGGCTAATCGCGGCTCTAGAATGGCGAGTTTGTCCCAAAATCCTCACGCCAGGAAAAGTTGGCCTGAGGCTAGTGAGAAGCTGCTGAGAGGCGAGAGACGGGACTTAGAAAAAAATTCTTTTTTTCCTGTATCGGATTGATGCCAGGGGTCTCTGGAGCTGATATCCATTAATATCAGGACCGGAGACCCCAGGCAAGAATCCCATGCAATAAAAATTATTTTACAGTCAACTTCATTACCTTAGCAGCTAACCGCTAAGGCAATGAAGGGGTTAACCCCTCCCGCTACCCACCAAGGGCCAAATACCCCCTTCACCCACCCCCGCTACCCACAATAAACACTAATACCCACCTCCTCTACCCCCACATGCTTAATACCAGAGGCCGCGGGTGTCTGGGGGTCCTCAGGTGGTCCCCACGGCTGTCTGGGGGTCCTCTGGTGGTCCCTGTGGGTGTCCGGGGGTCCTCAGGTGGCCCACATGGGTGTCTGGGGGCCCTCGGGTGGTCCCTGCGGGTCCCCGTTGACCTGCGGTACCAATCCCGTGGCAAATTCTTTTTTGCTATCATTTAAATAAATACACCCCCCCCCCCCCCCCCCCCCCCCCACCACATACAGTACAGTAATGGGCAAAATAACTATTATCCCGATATGGATAATAGATAATTTGCCAATTATTAAATGAAACATTAGCCAGCAAGCATAAATAAAGTAAATAAACCTTTCTACTTATCCCGGCCATCATGAAGGGTGTCCCCATCAGCATACTGCAGGTCCATGTCCTCCGATGCAAGCAGGAATACAAGAAAAAAAATACAATCTCATGGCCCCTAACCCCTTAATACCTTAGCGGTTAATAACTGCTATAGTAATTAAGGGGTTAACTGCCGTCCCCACTACCCACCCTGGAGGCCTAACCACACACCCCAGGACCACTAAACCCACCCCGTACTCATTGATTGGCACAGTGGTACATCATACTCATATAATATGGGCATGATAAGCTACTATAGCAATCAATGGTCCCCCTAATAAAAAAGCATGAAGGCCAAAAATACACAATAATGAAATATATACACAAGCACCTAAACACCCCAATTCAAGAAATAAAAGCACCAGCCAACTAATTAAATAAATAAAAGCACTAGCCAACCAATCAATTTAATAAATTGGTTGGCTAGTGCTTTTATTTCTTGTGTATATCTTTTAGGGAACTCCAGCAGGCAGGAGGTTAACATAGGTAGAACTTCTTTTCCCCAGTCAAAATCAATGGGTGTTATTCCTTAAACATTGATAGTGCCGATCGGGGCCCAATCGCACAGAAAATCCCATTGACTTCAATAGGAGTTACCCTATACAGTGCCCAGATCAGCACTATCAGAGATTAATGAATAACCCCCAATGTGTTGCACTCCTCAGAAGGAAATGTTACATCACACCAGTATGCAGACCATACTCTCACAAAGGCCAGCCTGATTCCACCTTCGTAGTGGCTGCATCAATATTCTGTAGCATAAAGGACAGGTCTAGCATTGGAACAGCTGTTATCAGTTGTCTTGTTGTTATAAGTGGGACTGGCGGTGTTTATCTCCCGGTTACTGTCATGTTTCGTGTTCATGCAGTGAGTGTTTCTGAGAATGATACATGTGTGCCCCACTGCTTGTTCTGATAGTGCCGCATTGGAAGAGCTAAACTTCGCAAAGCATTGCAGCCACCCCTGGCAGTAGTGGAGTAAAATCTGACAAAGCGATGCTTATTTTCGTTCTTGTTTTGTGTTGTAGTTTATGACATTGGAAACATCAGCAAGGCTGTAGTGCAGTCCTCAAGGGCCACCAACAGGTCAGGTTTAAAGGATATCTCTGCTTCAGCACAGGTGGCTCAAGGAGAGGCTCTGTCGTTGACGGAGCCACCTGTGCTGCCGCAGGAATATCCTTAAAACCTGACCTGTTGGTGGCCCTTGAGGACTGGAGTTGGCTGCTCCTGTGTAGCACATTGAGATTGATTACTGATCCTTCCTGCTCCTGCTTCTTGTAGTGCTGTACCAACCTATTCTCTTTCTCACTACTGCCACAAAACAGTAAGTAAGGGAGGAAGCAAAAACAGGACAGGTTTGGGAAGAAGCAAAATGATTAGTAATGTTTCCAAACAGCAGTGCTGCAAATTACATCATAAATCAAAACATACATTTCTCTTGACTCCTCTCAAAGATATATCACAGGAGTGGGCAACTCCAGGTCAGGTTTTAAGGATATCCCTGCTTCAGCACAGGTGGCCCAATTAGTGGCTCAGTCTTCAACTGCACCACCTGTGCTGAAGCAGGGAGGTCCTGAAAACCTGACCTGTTGGGGGGTTCTTGACGACTGGAGTTGCCCATCCCTGCTATATAGCTACCCGGAATAGCATGTTTGCTCAGCTGATTGTGACCTTTATAACGTCATCTACATGAACAGATCCACAGCATTGAAAAATAAGCACCACCTGGTTATTCTGTGCTTATTGCATTATTATAATTCCCCGTGCAGGATCCTTAGTGAAGCGCCGGGTACACTTTTGGTGCTATATAAATAAAGACATACAATACACCAAAACCAAGCAAGTTAAACATTGTACCTGTACAATGCTGATGAAATGTCACCTGAATGTTTGTTCCTTTACAGGAAAGAGACAAATTATACTTGACGCGCAGTGTTATTTTGGACCTTCTGCAAGCCTTGAAATTGAAGTCTCCTTTGCCTGACACAAACCTTCTGCTTCTGGTCCAGGTATTGCACTTATCCGCATTTTTCATTGACGGATTGGCTGAGAGATAATTACATTTGGAAGTAACGGCTCATGTCGTCAATGAATCTTTTCTGCGTTCAGCCTGCCTCGCTTACACTTCTCGTTCTCAGGAATCATTTTATAGATAAGCAATGAGTGCCTATTTCTTAGTTACTTTAAACCAGGGGCGGCCAACTCCAGTCCTCAAGGGCCACCAACAGGTCAGGTTTTATTAAGGATATCCCTGATTCAGCATAAGTGGCAAAAGCAGTGGCTGAGTCAACGGCTGAGCCACTGCTTGAGCCACCTGCGCTGAAGCAGGGATATCTCTAAAACCTGACCTGTTGGTGGCCCTTGAAGGCTGGATTTGGTCACCCCTGCTTTAACTATTTAGTATACTTGTATTATTTTGTTATTAGTAAGAGTTTTAAACCCATGCAGATATGGCAGGTGTCACCCAGTTGGGTCTCCATCATTGGAAGCCAGTATCCTATTACTTGCATTAGTAGTCCTAGAAACTGCAGTTGACTCCTGGTTACTGGACCCAGAAAACTTCAATTATTGTTTGGGTTCAAATACGTCAAACTACTTTCATTGGCCCTTTATTCCATAAGCCGCGTCCCTGTGCGGAAACGTCTGCTGCATTGAAATGGTTGGGGCTTTGATCTTCTCTAGCACAGGGTACCAGCATATTGACGACATTCAGAGCATTTTGTCTTAGCTGAGTAACAGAATTCAAGATGTTACAGTATGTTATATAGAGCAACGACAAAATAATGGCGATAAAAGAACCTATATTTTCAGTTTCGTATCTTCTGGTTCACGCTGTATTAATCATTTTTCACTTAATAGTTTATTTGTACAGATGTTGGAACAAAACTAGCTGAGTCAACTATAATCCATAAACAGATGATCGCTTCATTACCTGCTGTAAGTATTCAGTTGTGTTGGTTTAAATTGATACTTTACCGTGACAAGCGGCTGTAGAGTTTGAGGCTCCCAAGGACGAGGCGTGACCTGGCCCAAATCTGCATCGCTAGGTCCCGCTTCAACTTTTGAAAAAGTTCAAAAATTCACCGAAAAAAGTTCGATACAACTTTTTAACCCAGAAAGTTTGTGCGAAACGGGCAAAATGTAAACATTTCAAATGATATAGTCACATTTCGGCAGAGAAGAATATACCCTAAAGGAGAGGCTTGGGGAGTAAAAGTATTGCTGAAGTAGGGGAGCCTGGGAGTAATCCTGGTGTGAGCTCTTTGTGACCTTGGGAAAGTCACTTTAGCTCTCTGAGCCTAAGACACCAAAATTAGACTGTAAGCTGTATGGGGCAGGGACTCAATATGCCTGCAAAAAAACCCCAAAAACTATGTACAGCACTGAGTACACTGTCAGCACCATGCAAGAAACAACTATTATTATTTATAAACATGAATTTTGAGAGAGAGAGAGAGACACTGGAGATACCTGGGAAATATACTTTGCTTATTCAAATGAGGTTATTTCTAAAGTGAGTTCACATGGGCTCTCCCAGTGTATGGCTGAGTGTTGGGCCTCTCCCAGTGTATGGCTGAGTGTTGGGCCTCTCCCAGTGTATGGCTGAGTGTTGGGCCTCTCCCAGTGTATGGATGAGTGTTGGGCCTCTCCCAGTGTAGGATGAGTGTTGGGCCTCTCCCAGTGTTTTGGATGAGTGTTGGGCCTCTCCCAGTGTATGGATGAGTGTTGGGCATCTCCCAGTGTATGGCTGAGTGTTGGGCCTCTCCCAGTGTATGGCTGAGTGTTGGGCCTCTCCCAGTGTATGGCTGAGTGTTGGGCCTCTCCCAGTGTATGGGAATGGTGTGTTGGGCCTCTCCAGTGTATGGCTGGTGTTGGGCCTCTCCCAGTGTTTGGATGAGTGTTGGGCCTCTCCCAGTGTATGGATGAGTGTTGGGCCTCTCCCAGTGTTTGTATGAGTGTTGGACCTCTCCCAGTGTATGGATGAGTGTTGGGCATCTGCCAGTGTATGGCTGAGTGTTGGGCCTCTCCCAGTGTATGGCTGAGTGTTGGGCATCTGCCAGTGTATGGCTGAGTGTTGGGCCTCTCCCAGGTAGGCTTGAGTGTGGGCCTCTCCCAGGGTATGGATGAGGGGTGGGCTCTCCCAGTGTATGGATGAGTGTTGGATCTCCAGTGTATGGCTGAGTGTTGGGCCTCTCCCAGTGTATGGCTGAGTGTTGGGCCTCTCCCAGTGTATGGATGACTGTTGGGCCTCTCCCAGTGTATGGATGAGTGTTTTCGAAGGTATATGAGTCAATGGCTACTAATTAGGACTCCTCTCTGTACATTTCACGAGGTTCGCCAATTTGGGCGAAATGTTCGCACATCTCTACCAAGGAGCCTTGCTGCTGGCTGCGGTATTTTAGGATATTTGAGATGTTAACCCTTTCAGTACTGGGCATTAAAGCCAATATTGCACACTCCTGTACTTTTACATTATACTTTAGAAAATGTGTTTGATGTAATTAACCACTTTGTTATGTCGTTTTATCAACCTGACTGAATGATCAGCAATACATCAGAGGCCCCTCTGGCAATGCAGGGGTTAACCTCTTTGCTACACAGGAATTGAAAAAGTATTTTTTTTCTAAGAGATTTCAGCGGTGCAGTGTTGCTATTCTGTATTTTGAGAAATGTACAGAGACTGAGTTCCAAACAGAAATAAAATAACGTGCGAATTCTGTGTTTCACAGATAAAAAAATACACGATCCGAAATACCTCTGATTTCCTTTTTATAACTTTCCCTCCTCTTCTTTTTGTAGCTAATTTGGCAGATAACAGTCTCTCTGACCCAGGGCTGACTAACTCCAGCCCTCAAGGGCCACCAACAGGTGAGGTTTTCAGGATATCCCTGCTTCAGCACAGGTGGCTCAATCAGTGACTCCTTCATTATGACTGAGCCACTGATTGAGCCACCTATGCTGAAGCAGGGATATGGTGGTCCTTGAGGACTGGTGTTGGCCTCTCCCGGGCTAATCGTTCTTAATTTCGCTCTTCCCAGGCTACTTACTAATCTGTTCTTTATCACGCAGAATTGCGTTTTACGGAATGATTCCCAAGCAGCTCCACCCTCCGCGTCGGACCGAGATTCTGGGGAACAATTCATCGTATTGATGCCTATAAAATAGAATTATAGTATAATCTTCTTCAATGCCTCTTCAGAGGATAAATTCAGTATTCTACAGCCATAAAATGACGCTTACATTAGTGCTATTCAATGTTGTACCTTTTAATGAGCAGACGAAGCTTTATCGTGATGTAAATTGATTTTTTCAGTTTACAATCCAAATAAACCCAGTATACAGGGCTATCTATACAGGGCTATCTATACAGGGCTATCTATACAGGGCTTTCTCCAAGGAGTCAAAGCCACATTCGTTTTCCACGATTATATATTGTGCAACAACACATCACATCATTTTGTTCAACAACTAACGAATAGCTGCTTCAGCACGTTCAGTGTCCCGGGTTAATCTCTAGAGATGGCTACTTGATTGAGTGTTATGATTTCGCCTTAAACAAATGTTCTTGTTTTATTTCTGGTTTTGCCAAAAGTTCCTCAGTTTTGGTTCCGATTTTTAATTATGGCAGAATATGTGAATTTCATAATTTTATACATATATAAAACATCTACAGTATTAAAGTGTTTTTTTAATTAATATTTAGAAAGCATTTCTAGATACAGTAGTAATTAAATATTGGTTATTTAAATGAAATTCAAATGCCTTTTTAATCTATCTATCTATCTATCTATTAGGAAACACAGTCGGCGGGCACTTGCTGAATCTGCAGAGGTTTAATAAAGTAACATGAATGTTTCTGCGCGTGGCGGGAGGGGAGAGAGGATACTTGGGATGGGAGGGGAGAGAGGATACTTGGGATGGGAGGGGAGAGAGGATACTTGGGATGGGAGGGGAGAGAGGATACTTGGGATGGGAGGAAGGGAAACTGCAGGGAAGGAGGAAACTGCAGGGATGGTCTTTCCTCTGAGCGTGAATTATAAAGGTGTTGCCTTGTATTCAGAGCCCTTTGGGCATTAGGGGCCACGCCACGCCTCGGATCATTCCAAACCGCGGAGGTCCCCTGGAGCCCATCCGAACTCGCCCATCGTTATAAATCTCAGTAATTAATCAGTAAGGGGACATTTGTTCACTATAAAGCAGAGATAGAGTTAACACAACAATGGAGAAGCTATCACGACAATAAGAAGAAGCTATGGCTAACGCCAGTCACAATGCAGTCTTGTTATCCGGAGGGTTCCTGGGCTCTGCCTCATCATTCCGTCGCTGGCAACGGCGTAGAATGCCTTGGGCATTTGTGACAGGGCTGGCAGCGACCTTATTTTAATGTTTGTTATCCTGTCACAGGAACTGACAGGCGTAGCATTTTAAAAGACAGGGGGGTACAGTTCAGCACAATGAAGATTTACATTAACATAAACAGCAGCGGAGAATGCATCCGTTGGTTAAATATGTAATCCTGGGATTTTCCGCCTTGCCAAGAAGACTTAACCCTTTTGCTTCCAAAGGGGCCTGCATCACATGGCAAGAGGGGCTCCCAATTATACACTGATCCTAATCCTTCAGGGACACAGTGACGCAGTCACAGAAACGGTTTAACCCTTCACTCCCAGATAGAGCACCTGCTCCCACATTGAATAGATCAGTGTTTCCCTACTCCAGGGAACCCCAACAGGTCAGGTCTTAAGGATATCCCTGCTCCAGCACAGGTGGCTCAGTCAAAATGACTGAGCCGCTGATTGACACTCCTGTGCTGGAGCAGGGATATCCTTAAGACCTGACCTGTTGGGGTTCCCTGAGGACTGGAATTGGAAACACTGGAATAGATCATAAACCTTTGTGTTAAAGATCGCATGTCTCTCAATTTACATAATTTACGTTATTTACTTACATATTTGTTGTACCTGCTACTCAAAACAGCAGCTCATCTTCTGTTATTCATTTGTACCACTGCCCAGTATCAGTGTACCACTACACAGTATCACCCTCATTTCAGAGATCTAAGTACCGCCCATTCATAAAGTCTGTTACGGAGCAGGTCACTGCCAAAGTGACCGACATCATATTGGCACTGAATGGAAGAAATGTTGCAGCTGACTATATTGGCTTCCACGCTCAGAGTAGATTACATGGCATTGTGTATGAGAAACTGCAATTATTGGAAAAGCTCAAATATAGATTTTTAGGACTTCTTTTTTTTTTTTTTAGGAGAGTTACCATAATGAGCATTGGAGCATGTCCTTATACTCTGTATTTTGTCATGATAACCAACATACTGGACTGGTTAGAAAGCAATATATGTGTGCAGGCTCATCTCATCACCTTCCATTGACTTGGAGGGGGAGAAAAGAAGAGGCATTTTCCTGTAAGTGTTGCAGTTGCCCTGAGAAACAGAAGAGTTCACCGTACTGTATGTGTATGAGTTTTCTCTGCCATATTTCTGAACGACCCATCAGGAAAGGGGTCAGATCAGTTCTTGTATCTGTCTGTTTGCAGCTTCTGTTTCATCCTCAGTGAAATGAAAGGCTGTCTCTGTAGAAGAACAATCTCTCGTTTTATTATGCTCAGTTTCCTAGCCGGGTTCGGGGCCTGACATATTTCATTTCTTTTAAATAGAAAAAAGAACTGAGTGAGTGCAGGGGGCGGAGGAGACACGCTGGTGCCACCTGCACTTATACATTCTGAGCTTGGCGCTGCCCATCAGGAAACCATTCCAGATTTATAACCGGCTCCAAAGAGAGCAGTGGCAAAAAAATAAAGATCCTCTCTTTCAGGGACTGAAATGTGCTCATTTAAGGTTTAAAGATGCAATCGAGTCCTTAGATTATGGTAAAGGCGACCCCTCCAAATGCCACTTTCCCTGTGTGTCCCCAGGTTTAGACTAAAGTAGCCAGTTTATGGCTTTCTTGGTGAACATACGACCGTATGCAATGGTCTCATACAAGATGGCCCCACGTAGAATTCTCCGGAGAATGTAGAGATGAACGGTTATTTTATACCAGCTGAAGACCTTTGATTCAAGGAAGGATTTCCAGGCAGGGAAGTGGTTATTTTAATCTTTCCTCCTTGCTGTTTTGACTTCTGTAAAGGAGATTTGGTACAAAGTAACCTATTGGTTTTTGAGACAGTCACATACTGTCCTTATCCATCACTGGAACGCCACATGGTTTTATAAAGAACCACAAGGTTATCCTCATTACTTTTACAAGCCGTGCCTTTGTTGGTCTCCACTTCCGTTTATACCACGCGGAGCAGCAATGCTCACACTCCAGATGTGCGGCGATGTTTATAGGAACAGTTTATAATATAATAGATGAGAAATGTGGGTTGTTTCTCTGTGTTTCTGTAGTGCGGGACAGCAGCCATGGAGTGTATGCGGCAGTACGTCAGCGACGTGCTGGACTTTATTGCAGACATGCACACTCTAACCAAACTAAAGGTAGGTGTGTTCATCCTTATCTCACCTGCTGAAGGCAAAAAAAACGCCTGATCACTTTAAAATCACCATTTGCTTCAATGTTTTATCCTCCAAGATAGAGTTAGATTTTATTAACTGTCAGGGAAATTCTCATTTAGGAAATAACATGGTGTATTGTATATATTTTTATATTGCCCAGCGGTCTGTAGTGTTCTACGGCCTTCTCCGCTGTAATTCCCAGTAACGTTTCTCCTGTAACCCCCTCTGTCTCCTGCAGAGTCACATGAAGTCCTGCTCCCAGCCGCTGCATGAGGACACATTTGGGGGGCACCTTAAAGTTGGCCTCGCCCAAATTGCTGCGATGGAGATAACACGCGGAAACCACAGGGATAATAAAGCTGTGATCCGGTACTTACCTTGGCTGTACCACCCTCCTTCAGCCATGCAACAGGGGTAAGGCACGGCATGCTTCCATGTTCCTGAGCGGCCAGCCCCAGTATGCATGGCTAGAAATAAGAAGAATTAAATCTATCGTGCTAAGCACCAAAATGTCACTTTATTCCTTCACATCAACCAAGCAGAAAGATAGAGTTTTCCAGCAAAACTGCTAAATTTGTTAGTAAGGTTATCTCTGCCATCGGGACTACCCCTGTTTGTCAACCTCCCCAAGTAAAACTAATCAAATGCTATAATATATCAGAATGCAAAGTAACGGGAATTCCATCCTAGGCACAGGCCTTTTCTTAAAAGTAAATATTGTCCATACTTATAAAGCCTCAGATCCACTTATAAGGTGCAAGAAAACCTCCCTGTCCAAGCCTCAATTCCAGAGTAGTGCTGATACGAAATTATCATTGTGGGGCCACTTTTGCCTAGTACAGTAGTTAGTTTGAAACTGTGCTGTCTTTGTAAGTAAACGTTTCTCAAAGGCAAAAAAGACAATCATTTTGTATCTAAACTACAACAAATAATTCAGCTTTAACCCCCCCCCCCCATACATAATAGAAAAATAAAAATTATCCAGTTAGTATTCCAGTGCCATTACTGATAATTTAATAATTACTCTATGGCAGGAGTGCTCAACTCCAGTCCTCAAGCCCCCCAACAGGTCAGATTTTCAGGATATCCCTGCTTCAGCGCAGGTGGCTCAGAGTCTCTGTCTTTGACTGAGCCTCTGATTGAGCCACCTGTGCTGAAGCAGGTATATCCTGAAAACCTGACCTGTTGGAGGGGAGGCTTGAGGACTGGAGTTGAACACCTCCCTGCTCTGCAGTGCCGGAAGCAAACCTGTAAGGATCCTGAACTCCGCGCCCACATAGCAATGCCGGTACGATCTCCTCATGCCCAGGGACGTTCCGATATGTTTGTATTGTATAGGTCCTTACATTTCTGTTCATGCCCCTCAGAGTTGGGCTTTTGAGCTCAGAATTTGAGAAATTATTCAACATCTTTTTTTAAACAGTTTCTTTAGAACATTTTCAGAAAGTATAAAGGTGGATGGGGGGGGGGGGTGCAAAAAATAATACTAGGGATGAAGAAGGGAGGAATGAGGGGGACATGGCACAGTTCATATATATTCTCATTGATTTACTTTGATCATAAAGATACAATACAGTTTGTTAGTGTATACAGAATGAATCAATACAGGCTCTTCATACAGGATTATGCCTGGGCTCATGAGAGAGATAAAATTGAGGGCAATACAAATAAAATGGTAAAGCCTTTTCAACAAATGTACAGTGATAATCAGGTTCTGATATTGGGAAGACTTGCAGGGGAGCCCGAACCCACATCATTTTATCAAGAGATCCACTTAGCAAACGTGTGAGACGTTCCATGAGGTTAAACTCTCTTCATTTCTGTAAAATCATAGTCATAGGGGGAGGTTCCTTCGCTTCCAGAAGTTGGTGATGGCGCATCTGGTGGTCGATAGTACAAGTGAGGGCTATATTTGGAAACGTTTAGGCATCTCTTGGGATCTTTTATGAAATAATGCGGTGAATGGATCTCTCAGAATTTTATGATGGGATAGTTCTTCCATTAGATCAAAGATCTGGGACCAAGTTTGGAAAATTTGGGGACAAGACCACCAGATATGGGACATTGTACCAACTTCACCACATCCTCTCCAGCATATTGTGGAAGACTGTGGATATATTTGATGTAGTCTATCCGGTACTAGGTACTAATGGAGTAGGACTTTATATCCATTCTCCTTTATATTAGTACAAATCGAGCTAACACTATTCAACTCATTTTAAACTGTTTGGATGGAAGTGCTTTCCACTTAGTGCAAATCCTAAATATGTTGGTAATTATGATTTTTTTTTTTAAATTGTAACCTTCAATTTTTTGCACTAGTCTTTATTTTATATGTAATATATAGCTAACATTTTACCTACTTTCCCACATGAGTTGGGCTTGTGCAATGAAAGAAAGATTGTGACTGTATCCAGAAATCAAAGACACACAAATCCCTTCTCACTTTGAACAGACCCAAAGAGTTTATTGAATGCGTGTCCCATATCCGCCTGCTGTCGTGGCTGCTGTTGGGGTCCCTCACTCACGGCGTGGTTTGCTTGAACTCTCCCGCGCCTTGTATGCCGATTCCGCTGGATGCTGGCTCTCATGTTGCTGATCATCTCATTGTCATTCTTATTGGCTTCCCTGAACAATCCAAGGTAATGGATCGTACATCAGCGTGTGATGCACTGACAGCAATTGCTTGATTAATGATAGTGAATATGAGGAACCTTGACCTCTAAGGATAGATTTTTTTTATTTCGTAGGCACAGCACATCTTTTACAGCCCTGTCAAGTCCCATGCAATAAGGGTCAGTCTCACGCCTTAGGGCTCTGTCTCACGCAGAATAAGCTATATCTCATGCTCTCGGGGGACCCCGAGTCCTTATCTACACCCCCACACATCATACCCCCCTATGTAACTGACCCCGCCCTCAACGACACTGTCTCGGCCCCCGTGTCAGTGACACTGCCCGGCAGACCCCGGATCCCCTGCTCCGGAGGTGAGGAGGGGTCTCGCGCTCCGCAGAGTGGGAGCCCTGACCGCACTGCTTTTACAAAACCTGTATAATATTTCCATGTGGCACCATCGTTCCACGTGCCAGAATTAGTGTACAATGCATTTATTCCCCATGATGGTACCACGTTACCAGATACCCAGAATCCCACGTCCAGTGTCAGCTCTTAATTATATGCAAATAACAAAATATGGTGTATTTTTGCATATCTTAAAATTAGCCATATTTGGTGCAGAAGTTGTTAGCACTAGGGTTAGTAAATGACACATCAGCGGAGTTAGCTCCCTCACGCCGGGCAAAAACAGATACAACAAACGTACTAGTTTTATCAAAAATATCCAGCTGAAAAAGTTTATTTCTCTGATAAATGTGGTGCTACTTTTGCACTTTGAGAGAATGATGATTTCTCCCAGAATCTCCCATGTGCAAAACTGGTGCAAAAAACAAAGACATCGGTGGGCCAATAGCCCGCGAAGTGCCAACGTCACGGCGTCGACGTCATGACGCTGCTTCTCGCTGATTGGATGTTTTCAGCCGACAGCGTGATGAGAAACAAGCTCTGCTGTCGGCTGAAAATCCCAGCGCCTCAGCACGCCTGCGGACGCTCTAAAGACATCCTCATTGAGGATGACGGGGCTCATCGCAGAGCGTCCGCACGGCTCAGCGCGGCTCCCCCTTCTATGGACGTAGCCTTAGTCTCCTGTGCGTGATCCGCCCAATGTATGGGGCGTATAGAAAAGATATTGTTTCTTTGAAGGGGTTGGGACAGAATATACATTTCCTCTTTTGAGTAAGGGTTCAACACAGAGCTGTATATAATGATACAGAGTATCTATACACTTCCAGTAGCCTAACATCCTTTTCTTATAACAATATGATGTGCATTTACAAAATCTTGTTTCATTTGCACAATTGGTAGATGATATTTATAATGAATACCTTTTAATTGCACCATAGCTCTTGTTACAATTGGATTACAAGACATGAAACAGTAGCAGCACATTTGTTACACTTGTTCGCATGGATCCGTCACACAGAAATGGGAAGAGATCTTGTTGATACTTTGGATTTCATGGAGATAAAGACCCATGTGTATTAGCCGAGTGTTGCTAAGTTATGAGACTCCATACCGCCTTGTCATTTTAATAGACAATAAGGTGTCTTCCCGCTTAGCACCGCTTTGTACACATGGCACATTCCTTATATATGGCTGACAGGGCACATAGAATTTTGCAGGCAAAATTCTCTGTTCTGAAGAGCTTACAATTTAATATGTCACACAAGCCACAGAGATATAAATTGACTTGCAAAAGGTCACAAGGAGAGCTGGTATTGGGATTCGAACCAGGTTCAAAGCAGTATCGCTAACACTGGGCTTCTCCTCTGTAGGTAAAATGAAGCCATATTAAATTAATCATTAGCTAGTATGCAGCACAGGGAACAGAATCCCCACTGAGCATATTGTTGGGGATTAGAATAAAATAAGGGTGCACGTAATTAAACAAAATCTCCAAAATACTTTTTGAGGAACTTATGATAAATAACCCATTGAACTCCCCATTTGCACGTTGTCATTTCTTCCTGCTGTCGCTACTTACCGTTCCGTGATATGACATAATGCTGCTTTCGCAGACCTCGGTGCTCCACATGTGCTCCCTATTCCACGCCTTCATCTTTGCTCAGCTCTGGACAGTGTACTGTGAGCAAGCCGCCATAGCCACAACAGTGCAGAATCAGAATGAGTTCAGCTTCACCGCTATTCTCACAGCCCTGGAGTTCTGGAGTCGAGTGACTCCCAGCATCCTTCAACTTATGGCGCACAACACTGTGGTGAGTATTTACATTGAGGACATCTATGTGTCTTGTAACATCTTCCTCCCCAATAACACATCTCCAGGAATCAGGCTAAAGTGGGATTATTATCACACACACACACACACACACACACACACACACACACACACACACACACACACACAGTCCCCCCTCTCACTCCCGCCCCCCTCCCTCCCACTCCCGCGCCCCTCCCACTCCGGCACCCCCTCCCTCCCACTCCCGCCACCCTCCCCTCTCAGGGTTGTTCTTGATGCCCTCTGTAATTTTAATACAGACATACAGACACCTCACATAATAGTACAGCATTGGGTTCCCACATTTTGGATGACTTCCTCTGAAAAGGGCTTAATATAAGATGTATTTTGTTTATATAATGTGTGATTGATTTGAGTTTATCAGGCAATAGGTTGTGTTTATTTATAAACGTATAGTTTCCAGAGCACAAGAGAATAATGGATAGAAAGAGCTAGGGGAAAATGCATAAACGGTGTAAGCTCCGGCTGAGGATTCAGCTGATTACATTTTAGTCACTATCGTGTCCTTCATGAGATTAAAACATGTTTTTATTTTCTTTTAGTTAGTATTACAGAACACAAATAAGTTTGAAGGTCACAACTTAAAGTCAATTCCTCCGAAGTACAGTAATACACAGCACAATCCCACAGTCCCCATTTCATTCCCAAAGCCAGATACGGCTTATGTTGTCACAACATTTGTCATTGAAGAGTGACAACAATCTGTTCCACCCGTTCAGCAGAGCCCCACAGTACCATTCTCAGCCACCAGGCCGGGGAGACCCGCGGCCAGCTGTCTGCATGTAGGATCTGTCAGTCGGTGCCTAAACGTAACTATTTTCCTTATTTATGCTCCGCAGTTTTACTGTTCTTAAAACACATTTTTGTATTTACGTGAATACTGTTATGTCTGTAATACACCTCATATTACTATTTAACCTGAGCCAGAGTCATAATCTTCTGCTTGAGAATAATCTGCTGCTGGGGAATGAGAAATCACATGCAGAGGATAACAACGTCTTGAAATGAGGATAAGACGCAGCAAATTAATTCTGAAAGGCAAATATTCTCCTCCCCCAAGTAAATGTATTGTAGGGAGAGCGCCAGACGGATCAGAACTCTGAACACATGGATGTTCCTGGGCTCAAGTAGCGAATTATAGGAACATTTAGACGACCAACATCAGTCTTATCAAGAACAGAAAGGTACAGTGATTCTAATAGTGCCCGACATACTCCACTGCCATAGAGGGATTAAGGTCCCTATTCCATGTACTGTGAAACCGTCTTCCTAATGCTGGGAAAGATGTCAGCTCCATTCAGTTGGAAGAAGAGGAAATCTGAAATCTTCCTGAGCAAGGGGAGACAGTCACCGCCCATTGGATATGGGAGTAAGGCGGAGATTCAGTATCCGCTGCGGATTTACACATTGCAATCCCACATGATGGCAGGTAACACAGCGCGTTAATCCATGCTGCAGGTCTGAGTCTCTCGCAGAGCATGGACACTTCCAATATCACAGAAATATGGCCCAGACTGGCTTCTGCTCCTAGTCTTTTTCAATTGTGTACATGAGATAGACTGGAACGAGTATTGCTAGACCTGGTGATTATTGTAGCTGCGGAGAAGTTAAAGCTGCAGTTCTAGCGGCCATTAAAAAAAAAAAAATCCCTTTAATATGTGCATACAATCCACACAATGATAAGTAATTAGCTAAGTTGCCAATCGATCCGTTCTCCTGTGATCGAAGATTCGGCTCGGGGGTTCTGTAAATGGCTGTCAGTGCAGCAGAAGAGGACCAAAAATGCAAAGTTCTGTGGGGAAGATCATGTGACCAGGCAGTCACTAGATACAATTGGTGAACTGCTAGAGAGAGCAGGGCTCAAAAAGGGGTGTGCCAGAGCCTGTTTCAGAAGAGGAAGGGGGTGTGACTTTGTAAATGGTTGCTACAGAAATAAAATAAAAAATCTTACATTATAATACATTAAAAATGTCATTCAGAGTTGTTTAAAAACAACAAAAAAGCTACAAGTATTTTCTCACAAAAAAACCCCAAAACCCCACACTTAGGATATTGCTCGGTCTGCAGCTTTAATGGTGCTGATGGATAACTTTGGCCATTTCCAGCATCATTTGTAAACAGGCAGAGCAGATTATGGTTGCAGCAAGTGGTATACACACTGATGAAACAAATTAAATCACTCTTAAATTGAGATAATTGATGGATGCGTATAAATGTAATTACCAATCAAGTCGATGGTAGGTTACAAACCTCGGTAATCACAGAAGATGTCCTTGGGAAGTGGTCGTTTTCGTTATTTCTGATGTGTCCTTGTGCTAAACGCACCATAAAAAACCGTCTAGATCTAGAGTGACAGGCTCTGCTGTTCAAACCCATTCATTCCAACAACTGGGAAAAATATGAATGATGGTATTATTTCTGTTCATAAGGCTTCTAGTATACATAGCACTGTACACAGCTGAACAATACCACAGACACAGTAATTTATGTTGCAAACATCTTCTAATCTGCACCTGAGGAACAGAGAATAAAGAGGCTTGCCCAAGGTCAGACAGAGGCAGCACAGGGCTTTAAGACACGTTTCCCACTTGACATGCAAATACATTAAAGAAACAGTCCAAATTTCCAGGGTAACATGTTTCTATTATGCTGAGTGTCTCTGCACAGCTGTAATTATTGGAGCTGCCCGATATGTACACAGAAGAAGCATGTTGGACTCATAGACGTGGTTACTCATAATACATTTGCTTTATATTACAGCGTGTTCATTTTCATGCCAGCTGCTTCAACCACAAGGCTCCACAATCGTACACGGTGATAACCACCTTGGTTCCAGCAATGGCTTCACACACAAAAAATGGACATACAGCAATAGCATTCCAAGAGTGATATTTAAAAGGTCACTGTCTCTCATTAATATGTGAAATGTTTATTAGAGCCATTATGTACAGTTATAAATAATGCTGAAATTAACAGTTTGTTGCCTGTCTCATTAATCCCAATAGAGTAAGAAAAGCCTGCGTTGCAATGTCTGGCAATGACATGGTTAACCATTAAATAGTGGTCAGGAATATATTGATAGTGTTATGTTATATCAAGAAGTAATTGTGTAGTGTGAGTGCTCGTTGTGTACTGGAACAGATTCTTACCTAAAACGTCCTCATTGATTCACACAGAACTTGCATATGCTAATAACTGAAAAAGTATAGCCCATTAGACATGAACTCATTGTGGTCCTTGAATGAAAAGAGAACTGGCTGGAATATTTTGGCTTGTAAAGCCCTTCAGCCACGTTTCCTTTCATACAGAGCCACGTATTCAGATGGTGCATACTATTATCATCTGTGTCGTGAACAATTGCTGAAATACCTCCAGGAAATCACCAGCAAGCATGAAAAGCGTTCACATCTCGTGTCCACCCTGTAATAAAAAAACCTATGTAACCGAACAATCAAGATACATTAAGGCGATTGCACAAAATCCTTAAGAAATTAGGCAATTAGAACGTGTATTTTCATTGACTAAAAAACCTAACCTTAATATTCCTGTTTCTCACCAAACAGAATTCTCACTTAGTAAATACAGAAATACACTATTCATTTGGAAAGCTTATAGAAATGTTGCCTGACGTGGATTAAACACGGCCCGTGGCATTCTTGAACCATGAAATATGAAGGATAATCAGGGAAGATAACGGTAAGCAGCACTGCATCCAGAGACCCGCAAAGCATTAGGCTAAGGCCCCGCTCCCTCAGTCAGCGCGCCCGCACTGCAGACAGGCGGCGCGCTGACAGGCAATTGACCGCTACTTGCGGTCTGTAGGGAGCGGGAGATACAAATTTTCTGTCTCTCGCGCATCACCGCTCCCTCCTCCCTCCTCCCGAGCCGGCCAAGAGTTAACGAAAAAAACCAGGACACACACGCAGCTCCTTCCCTGCTCCCCTCCACTCACACACACACACAGGCACTCACACACACACCCAGGCACTCACACACAGGCAAATACACACGGGGGGAGTGAATCGGAGCAAGGGGGAAATCGGAACGGGGATTGGGCAGAAGGGGGAAATCGGAGCGGGGGCGGAGCAGAGGGGGAACTCGGATTGGCTCCCTTGCGTGTCACGTGACGCGACACTCGCCGAAAACACAAGCTCCTTGTAGCTCCAGCTGGCTGACGCGTCACAGCACGCAGTCAGCCATGCCGGAAGGAGCCAGCGGGGACCTCCAGAACGGAGGCAAGCATCTGGTGGCCCGCGGCCGCAGCGGGACCAAGGCTTTACTGTCACCTCCCAGGGACAGAGCCTGTTTATCCGTGTCCAGCGTTTCGTGGCTGTCTGCCACGCATCCTATATGCAATGCTGTATATTATCATTACAATGCCATTTATTGGATGGATGAGGTAGATATATTAGTCAATCTAGTGACATTTACACTACATGGAGATTACGTTAATTGTCCAAACAAGAAGTGGCATTGCTTCTAATTGGAGAACCTGGTCCAATATAAGCCCGATACCAGCTCCTTGTGACCTTGAGCAAGACACGGCGTGGCCTAACTTAAATGGGCCTGCGGGTTAGTGACGCTTGGCCATGTGTCTATTTGGGGTTCAGGCATTCCATATTATTGGGGGTGTACTGGGCAGCACCCTGAATATGGATATATGATACAACAAGCTGCCTCCGTTGCATGGAGTGTATGATTCTAACCCGGGGTGCAAGTGGCACATCCTAAAAAAACAAAAAACATTTATGGGGTTTATGAAGCTCGAAGTGTTGTGGGAGAGAGGAGAATACCGACAAACATTAAACACACAGTATTCCCATTAGAGGTATTTTAGGTACAATCAGTGTCAGACTTCCCGTTATGCCCGGGCCTAAAACGGGAAAATTTTGCCGTGCTCTCGGGCTTAATGGGAAGGTACTTGCCTGCGTCGGCTGCCTCCTTTCTGCCGCTCCTGCAGACACCCCCACTCTGGCGTCACTGACGCAAGTGCAGCAACGCGTCTGCATACATTGACACAAAGGGGCGCAAAGTGATACAATTGCCTCCTGTATTTGAAGCAGTGCCCCAATTTGCGAGTTGCCACACGTAGTAGATATCTCCCATACATCTCTAATAAATGTAAGTGAATATGTCCCTGATTGTTACAAACATGTTCCCCAGAATCTCCCTGACTACAACACGTCACTGACCCTCAATGAGTCCTCCCCTCCACCAACCTGCATGTGCCCCCTCCCTCCACCAACAGCCATGTGCCCCCTCCCCTCCACCAACCTGCATGTGCCCCCTCCCTCCACCAACAGCCATGTGCCCCCTCCCTCCACCAACCTGCATGTGCCCCCTCCCTCCACCAACAGCCATGTGCCCCCTCCCCTCCACCAAACCTGAATGGGCCATCCCTCACCAACAGCCATGGTCCACCTCACCGCACCAACCTGCATGGTGCCCCCTCCCTCCCCAAACCTGCATGTGCCCTCCCTCCACCAACAGATGTGCCCCCTCCCTCACCAACTGCAGTGCCCCCCCACCTACCTCCACCAACAGCCAGTGCCCCCTCCCCTCCACAACAACCATGCAGTGCCCCCTCCCCTCCAACCAACTCGCTGTGCCACCTCCCTCACCAAACGCATGTGCCCCTCCCTCCACAAACACGCATGTGCCCCCTCCCTCCACCAACAGCCATGTGCCCCTCCCTCCACAACCAGTGCCCCCTCCCTCCACCAACCTGCATGTCCCCTCCCTCCACCAACAGCCAGTGCCCCCTACCCCCCACACTCAAACCTGCATGTGCCCCCTCCCCCCCAACCAACCTGCATGTGCCAAACCAACGGCCTGTGTCCCCCCCACCAACACCATGTGCTCCCTCCCCCCCGCCAACCTGCATGTGCCCCCTCCTGCATGAAGGGAGCAGCCCCTCCTCTCCTCCTCCCCTCTCCCCTCCACCTAGCTAGGGACATGTGGCATTGGAGAAAGGGAATAATAACCTCACATTGAGGGGCAGGCACACGGTGCGCTCGCTGGGCTGAGGACTGGCTGCAGTGCGCAGGGGACAGCGCGCAGGGAGGAGGTTGCGCTCACGCTTTGCGCCCTGGTGCTGATTCTGCGCTTTATTTAACCTGCACTTTTTGTTTTGTGTTTGCCCTTTTTCGCAGTTTTCAGGGTGCAAGGGGTGCTGTTACCTTGCTGGGAGGAATCCCACCCTGGCTTTGCCCTGGAGGTCTGTGCTGGGGACTGTTGAAGGCTCACGTTGGGTGCAGACACCTCAGGGTGCATGTGCGTCTGGGGCGCTAGTTGTGCAGCAGAGACGCAGGGAGAAGTGCACGGGCTGTAGCGCAATGCAGCCCAGCTCGGGTGAGGCTGAGATATGAGACATGGGAGCCCACCCGAGCCCCCTCCTCACTGCAAACTCCCCCTGGGGACAGGAGCCTGGAGTAGTATGTACCCGGAGAGGCAGCATGTGAGCGGACGCCAGGAGCACCCCTGAGGGTAAGATGCACACAGCAAGCACTTTGGGGGTAAGATGCACACAGCAAACACTTTGGGGTAAGATGGGGGTAAGGCGCACACAGCAAACACTTTGGGGGTAAGATGCACACAGCAAACACTTTGGGGTAAGATG
>CM071575.1:46622745-46644856 GCA_036426205.1 Ascaphus truei
GTATGTGTATGGGTATGAGTATGTGTATGTGTATCGGTATGTGTATGGGTATCGGTATGAGTATATGTACGAGTATGAGTATGTATGTGTATGAGTATGTGTATGAGTATTAGTATGTCCATGTGTATGAGTATGTCTGTGTGTATATTTATGTGTATGACGACACAATGCTGTTGAAATAAATAAAAATGCTATAGCCGGTACACCTTGTATTAATAACCAAACCCTGTCTTTTTGTTTCTTTGCCACACGTGCATTGCAGACCCCTCTGGCAGCAAAAGGTCTAAGAACATTTGTAAATATTAAAAAATATATATTATTTTCAACCACTCATGGGAAAAAAAACTAAGATGGATTGTTTCCGTAAAGCTCTGAAAATGAACAGAAACAAATTACCTTGAAGCTGTTAGATCAGGGGGCCGACTCCGATCCTCAGGGGCCACCAACAGGTCAGGTTTTCAGGATATTCCTGCTTCAGCAGAGGTGGCCCTTGAGGACTGGAGTTGGCCGCCCCTGTGTTAGATGGTCAGTTTATGATATACATATGAGATTATCCACAAAGCTTCCAGATATATTGTACACGGTACAGTGGGCTAGTGTCACATGGGTATTGTTCCCAGACGCTCCGTATATATGGGATTGTCCCTTATTTCATTGACGTGTCCCTTTGTCCCGGAAAGGTCGGTCGGGACGCATAATGATCCGTATTTTAGCGCCTTGACGTGAAATGCCTGAACTTAAAATAACTGTAATAAAATCAATGATAGAAATGTAATAGAATTGTACTCGGGTGTCATAATTACCTTTCCCGGCAGATGACGCCTTACTAAATGATTTAAATAATAAAGTTAGGACACTTTACGCCTGTAGGCGTTTCTTTTTCTCCCACCGCTACTTGTTAGTTCAGTGGGCTTTTCCGCGCCCAGCCAAGCGCAAAGATGATAAAAAAACAAAGCGGGGATTTCCAGCTGGAAGCGCCAGTCATTGTGATGTCACACATTCATACGGGATTTCTACGTCCCGAATTATAACTAAATGGCGCGTACCCCCATGTAACACGCTGCGGAATGTGCTGGCACGTCACAAATAAACGATAATTGTAAAGTTATGGCGACCACGGGATTCGTGAAGGTGTATTCTCATAGCACCAAATCCTAACGCAATGAGAGATTTACATATTGTGCGTTTTGTTGTGTAACGGTAACATATACATTCTATACCTTACCTTTGTATTTTAAATATAATTTTAGTCAATTCATGCGGGACGCCGTAAAAATGGCCGACTCAGTAGGGTGTCGGTTTCCTTTTAAGTTATAAGGTAAAAACTAAGGGGTAATTCCCGAAAGTGTGAGGCGCTGGGTCTTGTGAGAAAGACTGTTCAGATGAATGGTCTCACCTGAGTCCGATGGTTATAATACATATTCGTGCATGGAATATTCCAGGAATCGGCATACTTTCCATCTCACGTAACTGTTAGATAAAATAAATAAAACATTCCCGTTAGGAAGGTGAGTGCTCTCATTGTCTCTCCCTATTTTTAAGAGTGGAGATTCTGATTCAGATTTTCTTTGCTCATCAAACTCTTCTTTCTGCTTCGATAAAGAAATGTTTATGCAGCTCACTGAAGAAACCTTCCCGTACTTTCTATATTTAACACGCAGTGTACACTTGGTCAGTATTTATATTGTAGCCTGTTATTTTTAACTATCGTCTTTTTTTTTTATTTGCCAAGCCTGCACTATTAAGAGCCAATAAAACAGGATCATTTGTTTAAATTCTCATTAAACATGTACTAAAAACAGCATTTAAAATATATACTCCCAGCACACCATAAATTGTGATAGAGACATAGAAATGCAGAGTTTGGCTATAGCTAGACGCACGCATACGCGCGCATACACACACACACACACACAACAGCTGTGACGATGCATTGATTGTTATCACAGTTGTGTAGTTTGGGTTTTACAAAGCAACTTAGAGTGTCAGCTCTTCGGGGGAGGGACTCCTAATGTTACTTTTATGACTGAAGCACTTGGTCTTATTATGTGTTATATTATTATTTCCCGTGTATTACTGCCGCGGCGCGCTGTGTACAGGGATGGGCGTCTGGGCTGCCAACAGCTTTCCTATCGGGTCCTCTGGACAGCCTGCGAGGCCCCCACTCTCACCCCTCTATTTCTCTTCCCTCTCTCTCGCTCACTCTCCCCATCTTACACTCTTCCTCTCCTTACACCCCCCGCGCCCCTCTCTTTTACTCCCTCCCCTCACCCCGCGCTCTCTTTCAAGCTCCACCTCTCTCTCTCACTCATCCCCCCTCTTTCTCCCTCCCCCTTCTCTCGCTCACACACTCTCTGCCACTCCTCTCACACTCTCCCTCTCCTCTATCACTCAATCCCCCCCTGCCCCCGCACACCCCCCCCCCCCCCCCCACACACACATCCACACACCTCTCCCCCAGACACACAAACCTCTCCTCCACACACACACGCATCACCCCCCTCCCCACACACACACGCCTATTGCCCGACTCACACACACCTCTCTCCCACACACACATGCCTCTCCCCACACACACACACCTCTCCCCCACACACACACATGCCTCTCCCCACACACACACACCTCCCCCCCACACACACACGCCTCTTCCCCCGCCACACACACACGCCTTTTTCCCAACACACACACAAACCTCTCCCCCACACACACACGCCTCTCCCCCGCCACACACACCCCTCTCCCCCGCCACACACACATGCCTCTCCCCCACACACACACCTCTCCCCCTCACAGACACACACCTCCCCCGACACACACGTGCCTCCCCCCACACACATACACCTGCCCCCCACACACACATACACCTGCCCCCCCCACACACACCCACAATTCAACCCCCCCACACACATACAATACACAACCTCACACACATTTACCTTGGAGGTGGAAGGCCTCCGGTGCCACGCCTGTCCCGCACGTGGATGCGGAAGTTGAGCCCGATGTCCAGGCAGGTCCAACTTCCGGTTTGGACTGGCGAGGGAAGGAGACCCAATTCAGCAGCAGCAATTAGGGCCTGGCATCAGAGGCCAAGCAGCTGGGCACAGAAGTTGGCCTGACCTCTGACCGGGCCCAACTTCCATAGTAACTGTGCCCAGGACAGTTGTCCTGGCTCTCCCCCTGTTGGCATCCCTGGATGGCGCTATACACACAAAGATATACGTACATGCATTATGCTGCATGCTTCCATGACACTGAAGGACGTTATACAGTATATACATCCCTTACGCTGGCATCGGCCCTCTTCCCAAATCTTCACCAGTGCAGCTGGATCTTATGGGGAGCGCAGATTTTCACCATATAAAGGGAAGGAAATATATAATAGTGTAATATGTCCAAACACCTGTAGCAATATGTATGGGGATCGAGATTAAGAACTCACATTCTCCCAGTTAAAATACAGCATTGGAAGACAATCTGAAGACTCTGTAGTTTGCAGGGGGTCTTGCTTAGGATACTCTCCCTGGTGTCAGTGGAACAAACCCTCGGTGGAAACAGAGACAACTCTAGTGCAACATTGTATGTTCACTAATGGTATATTCAATAAAAACAGTGGTAATCCACACTTACATTAGCACCATGTGCATAGACACGTTACAATCAAAGCGCAGCAGCAGTATACACCTTCTACCCCACTCCCGGGATCGCGTCGCGTCACTTCCGGCCCGTCGCGTCACTTCCGGTTTCGCGATCGATCTTGAAATGGGTCCACACGGGTTCTGGGGCATGGGGGGCACACTCTGGGTTGCTGCTAGTTCACTCTACGGGTTTCGCTGGCGTGGCAGCTTCGTCAGGAGTCCGATCTGCGCTGCGCTTTGATTGTTACGTGTCTATGCACATGGTGCTAATGTAAGTGGGAATTACCACTGCTTTTATTGAATATACCATTAGTGAACATATAATGTTGCACTAGAGTTGTCTCTGTTTCCACCGAGGGTTTGTTCCACTGACACCAGGGAGAGTATCCTAAGCAAGACCCCCTGCAAACTACAGAGTCTTCAGATTGTCTTCCAATGCTGTATTTTAACTGGGAGAATGTGAGTTCCTAATCTCGATCCCCATACATATTGCTACAGGTGTTTGGACATATTACACTATTATATATTTCCTTCCCTTTATATGGTGAAAATCTGCGCTCCCCACAAGCTTCTTCCGAACAGTCAAGAGAGGAGGAACTGGATCTTCTCCTAAGAGGGTTGAGCAGCAAATTTTGCTATTACTATTACTATTTTTGAGCACTGTTTATTAATACTGATCACTATATATTTATATATTTATTTATCACTATATATTTATATATTTATCACACCTTTATTGGAAGCGCCTCACAATTTCTGTTTTACAGCTGGATCTTAGCCAGATAACCACAGTAGTTCACCATGAATCTGCTCTATTACATGGAGCTGGGACCTCTAATTGTAGTAAGTGGCCAGAGAGGTCTAACATTTAGCGTTTGCTTGTGACCCAGATGCAAGGAAAGGGAGTAAAAGGGATGGTCAGAATCGTGTACATGGCATTATAACATGAACCTGCCTTATTGACACGCACCCAAATCTCAAGGGTACAGGTACAGGTCATATACCCCGCGATACATTGATGCAACGGAATGCACGGCCATTTGACAAAATGAACTAACTATATATCTCGCATATTTAAGGTTACATTAGTACTTCCTACAAATATACAATAGTGTGTTATTAGGGGCATGTCTGGCCCGAGGGCCCTTCTAGAAACAGGACACAGTGATAAGCGGCTTCTCCTTTCTAGATCGCTCAGGCTGAGCTCCAAAAAACTTGCTCCAGATCCCCAGCTGAAAACCTGCCCAGCGGATGTCAACAAGTGTGTGAGTGCAGGCTGCCCCCGCTGCTGCCCCCTCCGCCCCCGCCTCCTCCTCCTCCTCCTCCAAGGCTTCCAGCTCCCCGTGAGTACACCGGTTATCACTCTGCTTAATCTCTGATGTGTAATGCAACATAATCCAGGCCATGTTTACCAAGCAGCGCTCTGCGCTGAGAGATGCATTCTAGTCCTTCACTTGCATTTTGCAAACAGCGCTTCTAATACACTGGAAGGGGTTTACACAGCATCTTACCCCTGTATGTAACCTTATTGTGTTAGCATTCCTCTTTAAAATCATATACAGCCACATAGTTATTATTCTCATTGCCATTATTTGTAAGGTGCCAACATGTTCCTTAGCGCAGTACAATGGGAAATACATAATGATACAATAAATTCAATACAAATAAGTGTACAAAAGTAGACTAACCCATTATAGTATGTAAGGCACGCCCTGTTCCACAGAGTTTACACTCCGGGATTACCAAAACACATGCTTATATTTCTTTCTAAACATGTTTTATTAAAAAATATATATAATTACACATTATTTTAGGTGAAACACATTTAGTCATTGTTATTTTGTTAGTTCATGGTAAATGTTGACGTATGCAATACCTGGGGTAATAAATACATGCTATTGTCTGACTTCAAGCAGCCGTATATTTCATGTATTCATTAAATGTATAGCAATGACAGGAATTTGCAAATATATTACTACATTTGTTATGTGTTCACTACAGAAATAATCCAGTTCCAAGTCTAACATTTATTGTCAATTAGTGCGCATGCAAAATCGTGCCTAATGCACCCGTAATAAATGTTTTTATCTGCATATGTCCCAGGCAGCACTGGGAACAATGTGCTGAGTGTTCCCTAGTGGCTGCAGTGAGTATTACAGGATAATAACGCGAGGAGCACGGATTTTGCTCTGATACTAGTCCAGCACACAGTTACCATATGTCAGTTAGGAGCCATTGGCTATAAATTATTCATCAATTTCATCAGAATTCCTACTCGGCAGCTTAAAAGATATTTCACAGAAATATCCAGAGAATTATTTAAAAATCAGGTTGTAGAGGACACTTATAACCGTTGTTGCATTGAAACAGTAGATAACCTATCTTGGGTGCGTGTCAGGCGGTCCTTTTCCACCTCATGGGGACCATGGGATCAGAGGAACGTTATCCACAGCCCTACAATTGTGTTCAAAAAGAAAAGTTCTTTATTTCATCCATAAAGATACGAAAAATATAACAAAATGGGCCATGTTTCGAGCCAAAGAGGCTCTTTCTCAAGCTTCAGAGTTTTATTTAATGCATAGAACAAGTTCAATAAATATTGTTTGTTGTAATTGTCACGTAGCATTCAGGAAATGTGCAGGTACAGCGACTCCCTTACCTAATCTCTGGGGTACAATGATACTCACAGTCACGCTGACACTGTTTCAGCAGTAAGGCTGTAGCCACAGCGCCAGTACTTCTTCCACTGACCCATGGAACCAAATTCTGCTATTTATTTCAATGTTCTCTTTTATCTGAAGCCGTTGATGCATAAAAATAAGGTAACGCGTCCTCTGATTTCAGGGGCTTTTATCTCACGGGGAATGTAAACATTACAGATACTAAAATATACAGTATCGAAAGAATAGGAAAATACTTATAATTGCTTCTTGGAAGTGACGGAATTATGAAACTTCAGAGTCCATGCCAGATGGGTTCTCTCGGGCTTGGAAAGTGCTGCTTTCTGGATCAGAGCCTTGAACTATTTCATTTTGTTCAGAGGTTATCAGGTAGCACTAAAGGTTCTGGTGCTATAGAAATATCTAAGGAGCATAAAAATATCTTTAGTAGCTTAACCGCTTTCTGAGCATGTAAAATAATACGGATGTGAATGTCTTCTATCTTATTCTGTAATGAAGACACATTGGTTTCCATTGCGCCAGTTGTAAAAGTTAGAGCAAATGTATTAAGCCCAGAAAAACGTGAAGTATCTAGTGGAGAGTGGGGTTTATCAAGATTAATCACAGTTAAATCGATTTTGCCCAAAATATCCTTTCTAAGTGGGACCTTAACCTTCCAGTTTCCAAAGCATGAACATACTGTATCATAAACCTTTAATAAATTGCATTTAAAGCTGCAGACCAAGCAATATCCTACGTGTGTGTGTAAAAAAATAAAATCAGTTCTGTACTATGAGAAAATACTTGTAGCATTTTTTTAAACGGCTATGAATTAAATTTTTAATGTATTATAATGTAACAAGCATTGTTTGTTTCTATAGCAACCATTTACATCCCCTTCCTCTTCTGAAACAGGCTCTGCCACGCCCCTTTTTGAGCCCTGCCCTCTCTCTAGCAGTGCACCAATTGTATCTAGTGACTGCCTGGTCACATGATCTTCCCCACAGAACTTTGCATCATCTTGGTCCCGCTTCTGTCTGCACTGACAGCCAGTTAGGTAGAACCCTGAGCCGAATCTTTCTTGCCGATGCGATCACAGACAACGGATCAATTGGCTAATTTAGCTAATTACTTATCATTTTTTTTGGATGTATTGTATGATCACATATTAAAGGGGGAAATGAAAAAACATTTTTTTTTTTGAACAGAGCAGCTTGGACGGCTGAATTAAAGCGTTTTGGTTGCCCCCTCTCTATCCACCTTTAAGACACCACTTAAGACCACTTGCTTTAAAGAAGCATATGAATAGCACTGTGGCTAATACTATACACCTGATACATAAAGCTTGGCCCCCTGCCAGACACACTTACCAGAACTCCCTCCTACTGTCTCTGTACGTTCTCCCTATCCTAACCATTAGATTGTAAGCTCCTCGAGCAGGGACTCCCTCTTCCACAATGTTTCTTTTTACGCCTGAAGCACTTATTCCCATGACCTGTTATTTGTTATTTATATGATTGTCACGTGTATTAACGGCTGGAAGCGCTATGTACATCAATGGCTCTTATAAATAAGACATACATACATACCACAAATACATACTACCACCATACACAACATACACACACACTACATACCATACACACCACAGACTACACACAACAACACAACCATCACTACAGCACAATACACACAACAGCAAACACACACAACTACCCATACACACACATACATACACACCCATACACAACAAACATACACCACATACAACACAAACATACAACATACACACTACACACACCCAACATACCACACATATACACACACCACACACGCCACCACACACACACCAGCACACACACACACACCACCACAACACACCACACACACACACCACCACACACACACACACACACACACCACCCACACACACACACCACACACGACACTCCTCTGAATTACAATACACCAAATTTTACATTGTTCTCCCTCTGTGATTAGTGTAGGGAGCGTTTCACTTTGCTATGTAGATTGGTCAATTATAAATCAATTGTGGTAATCTAACCCAGAACAAACAGGTTAATATAATCCTATAGTGATCGAAGGTTTTATATTAAAGTCTGCAAATCTTGGAAAAAAATCAGCACCAGATTTTAAGAAATCCCAATTTCTTGAATGGTTAGTTGTAGCTTGGGTGCTTATTTTTGCACACCAGTTTTGCAGCCAGGGAGTTGAATAAATATCCCACTAATGAATATCAATGATTTTTTCCTTAATTCTGGAATATTTTGGAAGTCATGGTTTGAAGCCGAAGCAACATGTCCCCATTGGGAGAGATCTTAACTAAATTTTTCCTATGTGCAGCTGAAATGTTTGAATGGGAAAGTTTGTGTATTCTTCGGGAAGATGATTGCTTTAATACACGAGTTTATTTAACTAAGGAAAAAGTTCTTAAGCAGTCTAAAAATAGCACAGAATGAAAACACAAGCATTTGCCTATTTCCTACATACTGTAGCATACACCAGACTTGGACATTATACTTGTCGCACAGTGACAACTTGAATTATGTTAAGCTATACAAATAATTCCGTCTTTAGTTAGCCCGTGTAATTTGGAAACTCATTAAATTGCTGAATTGATCATTGCAATAATTGCTTCTTGTAACATATAAACATACTTATATGCAACCAATGGTCACATACATCTTGTAGAGATAAAGAGTTATATCAGTCATTTCTAAACAAATGTCCAAACAGATTGATCATGTTTTTGAAATTTGTATTTTCCCCATCACTTGCTATTTATTAGAGGTAGAATTCATGTTCTGGTTACATTATATCCTTGTTTAATCTATGTGACCGTTTGATCCGGATTCTATTGTACACTCACTGAGGCTGTGCATTCTAAAGATGCCGGTGGGTCCCAATGGGGCAGAGCATATGGCTGAACGGACGAGGCGTATGAAGACTGCATTGTACCGGGGTTTATGCTCAGCAGCAAAGTCAGATGGTTATAGGTTCTATCGAGCAATAAGATCCAAGTACCAGAGGAATAGGCAGCAGACGGTCCGACCAGTCCCGTGGGCAAGACTGGCCATCTAGAAGGCAATGGTTCAGAACAAGCCAGAATCAGTTTGGACTCTGGGGACCAACAGCCAAGCATCTTACACCCCCTGCTGCCAGGTTTCTTTTGCTGCGATTCTATAATTACCACCACCGCCTTTCTTTGCGAGTGCGCATTTTTTCAGATTACTCCAACCTAGCTATTTAATAAACTGTATTACACCCTATGGGCATGCGCTTCTGGTTTTTGTTTTATATATATGTAGCCGAGTCCCCCCCACCCGCCTCCGTGTGGGGAGCTTGTGTGGTTCCACGGAGCTCCGCGCATCGGGAGGATGGGGCGGCCATTTGAGTCGCACATGCGCATAGCTGTGAGGGCGCATGCGCAGAGTAAAGAGTGCAGCCACCATCTTAGTGAGCTCCCACAGCCACCGCGGGACACACATGTCCAGAATCCCTAGAAGGAGGGACGCCACGGG
This sequence comes from Ascaphus truei, assembly GCA_036426205.1. Classification (NCBI taxonomy): domain Eukaryota; kingdom Metazoa; phylum Chordata; class Amphibia; order Anura; family Ascaphidae; genus Ascaphus; species Ascaphus truei. The sequence goes on from CM071575.1 coordinate 46,632,586, forward strand.
GTTGCCCCACCCATGGCATCTGTCGGCATCCAGGAAAAACAGGAATATCCTTTGGGTGTCAGTCGGACGGAGGGCTGCAAGACAGAAGGTAGTGCACTGGAGCAGTGCTTCCTGTCTAGGCCTAGACCTTGCCCCTGAGCCCCAGCTAGGCCCTGAGCCCCCCAGCGGAGTGTTGCAGGGAAGGCCCCAGATAGGACTCTTCCCCTTTAAGCACAATAGTAGTACAGTTTGATCCGAGGACCGACGCACAGCGCTGCCTGCGGCGTGGGACCAGGTCACAGGCACCCAGAGACATTTTGTGAGACCTCCGGCTGGAGCCAACGGGCGAGGAGATCAGGACCCTTTAGGAGAGAGGGGATTTGTGTTGGAGCGCCCCCCTAAGTGGGACCTCCAACTCACTACGCCAAGCAGCACCTGGTACTGATGAACCCACAGGTACCCAACGGGCACCTACATCCAACAGGGGGTGGCGCTCCCCCTCACATTTGGGTGGAATTGCTGGACAGGAACCCAGGATTATTGGTGCTACGGCACCCTCAGTTACTTAGGGGGAACCGCCCAGTGTTGGGGTACTGCACCATACTGTGTACTATTGTTGTTTAGTGTGTGTACAGTAAGCTTTTTATATACATTGTGTGGTGTGTTTGCTTGCTTACGTGTATTGTTTTCCTGTGAGGGGTTATCCCCACAACGCTAGGATCCTCATAGTGGAGGGCTGCCCGTAAAGGAAGAAAGCTCACCCCAGGTTCCCAGAGGTGAGGCTTAGTCCTCCTGTGAGCAGCAGTAAGCAGAACGCGTAGTCCCGTTAGGCATAGGGAAAGGGGGCTACTTGTAACTAGCAGTCACTGCCCGAGACCAGATCCAGAGTAGCGAGCGGCAGAGCTAGCGACCTGCTCGCCTGTCGAGCCGGGGTCGCGTAGGAGAGAAGATGCAGCCGCATTACCTGGTGTATCCAAAAAACCAACCACCTTACCCTTTCAAATCCCAGAGGGCACAAAGTGCACGTCCCCTCCGGCAATTGCACGTCACGTGATTGCCCTTAGCCTCGGTGGCTGTAGAGCCGGAGGAGGTCCCCCCGCCCTCCCTCCCTATCCCCCCTCATTCCTCGCTCGCAAAGCGTTCTAAGACGCCAACCGCTGAACGGTTATCACAGGAGGAAGCGTCGTCTCTGGACGGGCGATCCACTCTCCTCGTAGCGAGATTTGCCGCCTGCGCTGCATGAGAATGCAGGATCACGTAGCTGGAAGGGCTTTTGACACCTCTTATCTGATCGAAAGCCCCCGCTCAAGTTTCATCCAGGCGACATTCCGGACGGTGCGATAGTGCTTCAGACGGTAGAATAAACAGGGCCCTGGAGGATGTGGGACTGCTTTTGTTACCTGTGGATATCGGACTTTGTTGTTTCCCATGTTGCCAAGAAAGGGTGGTGTTATCTGAGCCTGGCGTCCAGCCTCTAATGACATAATATGTAGAATCTATCTCAGACATTATTCTGTCAAGTAACAAAAGCGTGAAAGAATAAACAGCCCAAAACATGACGGAGTTGGGGAGCATTGAGTCCTGCACATGCTTAGCTCTTGCAGCTTCACAGACTCGGTATAGTCCCAGTTAAGATTACAATATAATAAAGTTAATGCGAAGCCAAAGCATATCATTCACACATCCGCAACCCCACATCTCCAAGCGAAGACCGCACTTTGTTTTCAAGGGAAATTGGGTTCTTTATCTGCGGAGCACACGGAGCACGAAGTATATTGAATCAAATGTACTAATTTGCTCATCTGGTGCGGACCCAGAACGAACAATGCCAAGGAGAATATTTACAGTGTACTGTTGGTTCACACTAGACTTGGGTTTGTACATTAGTATTGACACTAAGCAGAAGGTTGTAGATTCATCTTTAAGGCAACAGTTCCGTAATCAGCAGGGAAAACATTGAAAAGAGCCGAAAAGAAAGTAAGTTTGGGTTTGCCGCCAGAGCACATTGAGAGCAGTTATACCAACAGAGTTGCAGATAATTGGTGACGCATTTGAAAGAAATGCCCCGAGGCAGATTTCTATACATCTCTTTATTTATGTCCTCTGGTGACTGTCCTCTAATAACCCCCAAAACGCGCGGGGACACATGCGATCACACGTCAAGCTTCCACATATTATACACTTCAAGGACGCATCCCTATTAGGCCAGTCCACATCCACATTTTCAATCCAATACATACATAAATACAAACCTTACTTTCTGTGGAGTACTGTGCTGTCTCTGGTCTTAGATCAAACGTTAAAACTTACCATTGCACATGCCTTGGCTCCACAACTTCTATACTTAATGCTGCTTAGAAGCCTGTAGCAAGGTACATGTACTATTAGTGTAGGCTGCCGTTTGGGGATGCATTGGTGGGTGGCAGGTTATTAAGTATTGGCCAAATTTGCAACGAAAGGTCCCATTTTTAAATGGACGAAATATAGAATGGTTAATTCTTTGTATTGCGGGCTTTTAAGCAGCATTAGTGTAAGAAAGTTGGGCACTTAGTATTTTTGCAATTCAGGCCAATCAGTTTCATTTCTTTCCCCATCCATTGGAAATTATCCATATAGTTTATCCTTTGCACCATTTTGCCTACAAATGTTAGCAGATTTCTTGCCTGATTAGAACAGGCTATAGCAACGAAAGGACAGATTCCGGCACCTTTGATTGTAAATGCACATACTTTGGTAGCGCCATGTGTTCACTGTCACGATCACAAGCTCTGCAGCAATAGTTTTATTAGATGTACTGTAGACCAAGAGTGGCCAACTCCAGTCCTCAGGTGCCAACAATGGTCAGGTTTTGAGGATATCTTTGCTTCGCACAGTGGCTCATCAGTGATTAGCCACCTGCTGAAGCAGGGATATCACTACACCTGACCTGTTGGGTGGCCCTTGAATGGACGTTGGCCCTCCTGATGTAGACAATACATACCGTGGGCTAATACCAAAACATCCTCTATAGATCAATCTGAATGGTCACACTTGCGGCTGTGTGATTTATTTAATTAGATCAGAGCCCGATGTACGCGTTTTTTTAAGGGTATTCATTAGAAAATTCTTCTTTTCCTTTCCCGGGCACACAGATCAATATCTTCTCAGTCAACAGTGACTTACCTATAGCAATTATCTGGTCCTCTGACGAAGAGCTAAGTGCTTCTCTTGCACTCTCAATTAACTTTTGCTCATATATTAATCCTAACGGCTGCTGGAAAATCCTGGAATGAAACGGACTGGTTGGGGTTATTGGTTTCAACTACTACAAAATCTGATTTATTTACTCCTGAGTCCTTCATGTATCCCGATGCATCTTCTGTGTTCTCAAGTCATAAACAAATTATTTTAAAATGTGAAAATATACTACTTGCGGGCTCCCAGCCATGAAAGTACTCTTATTATTGTTATGTTTTTGTTTAGTTTTTTTTTATCATTTGTTTATAAAGCACAAAACATATTCCACCATCATTACAGACATGAACGCAGCTACTGTAGCAACATACAAGCCTATAACACAGCTCACATACACCATGTAACACAGCTACAGCATACAGCCATATAACCAGCTCGCATACAGCCTGTAACACAGTCAGCATACATCCTGTATACAGCTCAGCATACAGCCATGTATACAGCTCAGCAAAAAAATCAAACAGCCATGTAACACAGCTCAGCAACAGCCTTAACACAGCTCAGCATACGCCATGTAACCAGCTCAGCAACAGCCTGTAACACAGCTCACTACGCCATGTACAGACATGCTCAGCATACGACCATGTAACACGCTCCCATACAGCCATGTAACACAGCTCAGCATACAGCTCAGCCATTAACAGCCAGCATACAGCCATGTACACAGCTCAGCATACAGCCATTTAACACTCGCACATAACAGCCATGTAACACAGCTCACAACAGCCATGGTAACACGCTCCATAGCATAACAGCCATGTAACACAGCTCAGCATACAGCATTAACAGCTTCAGCAACAGCCATTAACACAGCTCAGCAGCATACAGCCATGTAACACGCTCAGCATACAGCCTATAACCCAGCTCAGATACAGCCATTTACCACAAGCTCACTACAGCCATAACACACTCAGCATACAGCCATGTAACACGCCGCATACCCTTAACACAGCTCACATACCGCCATGTACCAACAGCTCACATACATGCCATGTTAACACAGCTCAGCCTACAGCCATGTACACAGCTCGCATACACCATGTAACACCTCGATCGATAGAACCATGTCACACAAGCTCATAGGCAATACAAGTCCATATAACACAGCCAGCATCAGCCATGCTACACAGCTCAGCATACAGCCATGAACACATCCACATACAGCCATGTCCAGCTCAGCTTACGCATAGAACACAGCTCGCATACAGCCATATAAACCAGCTCAGCATACAGCCATAACACAGCTAGCATAATGCCTGGGGACTCCTGGGGCACAGAGGAAGAGGTCCCTGCACAGATACATTACAGGGGGGGGGGGGGGGGGGGGGGGGGGGTGGGGGGGGAGGGGGGAGGTGGGGGGAGGTTGCGGTGTTTGTGTGGGTTTGGGCTGTCGGTTTGGGGGTTGTCGCCCAGGTTTTTATTTTTTGTTTTGACTTCTTAAGCTCGACAGTACAGTACTGCAAAATGAAAGGATATTTAGGGAGGATTGGGGTAGCCGCCTAAAACAGGGGGGTTTTTTAATAGGGAGTTTTAAAATGAGTTAGGCGGAGAAAGAGCTCGTCTGATGGGAGAAGCAGGAATACAGTGAAATAGCACAGCGCAACCATGCTTGGAAGTGGCATTAGTCAGGGTTAATGAGGAGGAATAATATGAGATTATAGGGTATAATATAGAGGATTTACGGATGTAAAAGTATATGATGTACCGGTGTACGTAATTGAGGGGAGATGAGGTAATAGGATATGGATAACGAGGGGAGAGTCTAGAGTACGCTTTGTAAGAGGGCTTAGTGGGATTAGGAGAGTCATAGGTTATGTAGATGTATTGTAGGGGACGAGGTACCGGGTCTATGTGGGGACGACTGACCGTAACATGGAGTACCGGGAGAGGAGTTGACGGGTTAATTAGGGGAGATATGGTACCATGACGGGTCTATTAGAGTACTTGGGTAGTAATGGGGATCGTAGCAGAGAGTAACACGGGGGTAATGAGGGGAGACGCAGTACGGGTAATTGGGGAGATGAGAGGAAGATGTAAGGAGGGAGAGGAGAGTACAGAAAGGTAAGAAGGGATAGTACGGTAATGGGGGAGAGGAGAGTAACGGGGTATTGGGGGAGAGGAGATTAACGGGTACTGTGGGGCGGGAAGAAGCGGGTATGGTGAGAGAGAAAGGAATTGGTATAGGAGTACCGTGTGACTGGGAAGGAGAGTAACGGGGTAAGGGATATGAGAGCAGGTGTAATTAGAGGATAGCCGGAGCGTAACGGGGTAATGAGGGAGAATAAGGGGTAATGAGGGGATATGGAAGTAGGTGTAATAGGGGGACGGGCGTAGGCGGGTAGAGTGGGGAGTAACGGGTAATAGGGAGTGGAGGTACGGGGTATTAGGATAGAGTAGGTAATGGTAATGGTGTAGAGGAGATACGGGTAATGGGAGCGTGAGAATAACGTGGGTGTTAATGAATTGGGAGGAGAGTAACGGTTAATGAGGGGTGGGGTAAGGGACTAGGGTAGAGTAAGGTAATTAGGGGAAGGGGTAGTGTTATGAGGAGAGTAGGAACGGGTGTATGAGGTGAGAGGAGAGTAACGGGGTAGGAGGGAGAGAGCGTAACGGGGTAAGATGGGGAGAGTGAAACTGTTAATGTTGGGGAAGAGATAGTAACGGTGATGAGGGAAGAGGTAACGATAGGGGAGAGGAGGTAACGGGGAATGATGGGATAATATCGTGTATGAGGAGAGGAGTAACGGGGTAATGATGGTGAGTAACGGTGAAAGAGGGAGATGAGAGTGAACGGGTATGGGAGGAGATTAAGGGGTACTGAGGGGAGAGTAAGAGTCGAGGGGTAATTAGGGAGAGTAAAGGGTATGAGGGAGAGGAAGTAATTTAATGGGGAGAGGAAGACTAATTTGGGAGATGAGGTACTGGGTAAGAGGGGATATGATAAGTAAACGGGGTAATGAGGTGGGGGAGAGTAACGGGAAGGGGGAGAGGAAGAACGGTCATGGGGGAGGATGACGGGTAATGAGGGAGCGGAGAGACGGGGTAGATGAGAGTAGAGTAGTACTGGGTAATTAGAGGAGAGTAACGGGTTAGGAGGGAGAGGAAGTAATGTGGTAAGGGGGAGGAAACTGGTAATAGTGCGAGATAGTCACGGGTAATGAGAGAAGTAGGGGTATGATGGAAGGTAATAGCATAGTATCATTTTTACATATTTTTTTCTTTTATTAACGCTTCTTCTCAATTGAGCTGTTCGAAGCGTACATTAAGGAAAATATTTCCTTTATACTCAAAAACGGTTAAAAGATATAAATGAAGGAGCTATGGGGTTAGCTCATCCTCTCCTAGAATGGTAGAATTGCTCTGATATTTTCCATCTAGCACTGGAGTGATGAGGGTTAATATGGATTTGTGGGAGGGAATTATCAAACTCTATCTACATTAAAGTTCAAAACGTTGCAGACACTGATTAGTCTAAGTGAAAAATCTCTGGAACTGGAATTCATCTCTTTTGCTTCTTGGGCAAAATGAACCCCTAACGACCATAGTGTTTACGATATGTTAATAAAGATTGATGTACTGCCCAGTAGTCTGAAAGTAGTTAATATTTCCTGTTTGTACAATTTTAATACATTTAATATGTACCTGTGTCTCAAGCAGCGAAGTTTGAGCCAGTTCAGACCTTGTTTATTAAATGATTAAAAAAAGAGAGAAAATATCTAATATGTAAAAAGTGTCTACTTACTATTAATTGTAAGTGTGTCACAGTTGTCTTCCCTGTTCCCCTCAGGTTGTTTCCATAAACGATAAGGTTGTCTCCTAATGGAAGCTACTCAAAAAATGAGCAAGAAAATTGGAGATTTTCCTGTGATAATTCTGGTTTAAACTGGAGACTGTGGATAAAAAGTACCCATACGAATCCATTCAAACGACCTTCAAGCTATTGTCCTAGTTATGTAGCCTATAGTCTGTATATGTAAAGTTTTCTATAACGTATAGTAAAGCCTATATGATCTGTATATTACGCCTTATGTAACCGTATATGTAACGCCTATATGTACTGTATATGTAACGCCTAATATGTTACGTATATGTCGCCTATATGTACTGTTTTGTAACGCCTATATGTACTTTTATGTACGCCTATTGTCTGTGTATGAAATCCTATGTAACCGTTAGTAAAGTTTATATGTACTGTATATGATTAAAGCCTAGGTTACTGCCTTATGTACTGTATATTAACTCTAAGTACTGTATATGTAAAGCCTATATGTACTGTATATGTAAAGTTTCTATGTACCAGTATATGTAAAGCCTATCTGTACCGTATATGTAAGCCTATTGTACTGTATATGTAAACGCCTATATGTACTGTATATGGCCTCCGATATCTTATAAGTGCTATTCCATAACCCCACATTCCGCATCAGAATACATCACATCCTATTATGTGGAATGGGCCATAAAGATCTTCCAGAGATAGAAACTGTATTTGAAATCGTCGCCAATAAATAGGGGCCTAATTGACTAACTGGCCAGGGCACCAGCGGCACCCGCTCACCTCCTTGTGCCGTTTAGATGAAGGCTGGTAGTAAATTCATTAATGAGCCACATCCTGTTGAGTGAGTAACAGCTAGACCTTGGACAGCTCCCGCCCTTCTGCTCCGCTCACCACCGCCTTCTGATTGGCAGCTTGTCCTAAGCAGTGATACACAACCGTCAGATCATTTACATACACTCACCCACACTGCACCAGTGCCTCCGCTGAAGCAGTGACGCAGGCGTTGGTGATGGAGAGAGATCCATTCTACCAAATGCCATGGCACGGCAGCGTATCGGCTGCGATACCTCACAGTAATAATGAGAAGTTTGGGCCCCTGTTTTATCACAGTTCTTTTTGAATTAAGGGCATTCTCCATTATGTTCCATATTATTTCCAGGTCGAGGGGGCCGACTATTCCTAATAGTCTCGAGTAATTATCATCAGAGACGAAGGGCTAGGGTTTTTGGAGATTTGCACTAACTACACTGATCCACTGGCATGCCACATTGCTACTTGCACTAACTACTGGATGCACTGCATTACTCCGCATTGCATAACTACACTGGATGCACTGGCATACCCAGCCATTGCTACTACTACACGTGGTGCAACTGGCATTACCACCACATTGCAACTAGCATTGCACTAACTACACTGGATGCACTAGCCAAAATATCAATTATTTTGGAGAAATTAGAGTCCTCTTTGTTCCTTTTGCACCCGCATTCGGTTCATTGTAATTTTGAGTGCGGTCTATCCCTGTTGTTACTAGCATTGGAGGAGAGTAATAGGAGGTAATGAGGGGAGAGGAGAGTAACGGGGTAGTGAGGGGAGAGGACAGTAACATGGTAAGGAAGGGAGAGGAGAGTGACGGGGTAATTAGGGGAGATGAGGGTAATGAGGGTAGATTAGAGTAACGGGGTAATGGGGGCAGACAAGAGTAACGGGGTAATGAGGGGAGACAAGCATAACGGGTAATTAGGGGAGATGAGAGTAACAATGTAAGGAGGGGAGAGGAGAGTAACAGGGTAAGGAAGGGAGAGTAACGGAATAATGAGGGGAGAGGAGAGTAACAGGGTAATGTGGGGAGAGGAGAGTAACGGGTAATGTGGGGAGAGGAGAGTAATGGGTAATGTGGGGAGAGGAGAGTAACGGGGTAATGAGGGGAGAGGAGAGTAACGGGGTAATGTGGGGAGAGGAGAGTAACGGGGTAATGAGGGGAGAGGAGAGTAACGGGGTAATGAGGGGAGAGGAGCGTAACGGGGTAATGAGGGGAGAATAACGGGGTAATGAGGGGAGAGGAGAGTAACGGGGTAATGAGGGGAGAGTAACGGGGTAATGAGGGGAGAGGAGAGTAACGGGGTAATGAGGGGAGAGGAGAGTAACGGGTAATGTGGGGAGAGGAGAGTGACGGGGTAATGAGGGGAGAGGAGAGTAACGGGGTAATGAGGGGAGAGGAGAGTAACGGGGTAATGAGGGGAGAGGAGAGTAACGGGTAATGAGGGGAGAGTAACGGGGTAATGAGGGGAGAGGAGAGTAACGGGGTAATGAGGGGAGAGTAACGGGGTAATGAGGGGAGAGGAGAGTAACGGGGTAATGAGAGGAGAGTAACGGGGTAATGAGGGGAGAGGAGAGTAATGGGGTAATGAGAGGAGTGTAACGGGGTAATGAGGGGAGAGGAGAGTAACGGGGTAATGAGAGGAGAGTAACGGGGTAATGAGGGGAGAGGTAATAGCATGAGTATCATTTTTACCATTATTTTTTTCTTTTTAAACCGCTTTCTTCTCACTTTGAGGCTTGTTCGAAACGTATCATTAATGGAAAATATTTCCTTTTATACTTCAAACACACGTTAAAAGATAATATAAATGAAGGAGCTATGGGGGGTGAGCTCAGCCTCTCCTAGAATGGTAGAATTGCTCTGATAGTTCCCATCTAGCACTGGAGTGATGAGGGTTAATATGGATTTGTGGGAGGGAATTATTCAAACATCTTCTAAATAAAGTTCAACGTTGCAGACACTGATTATTCTAAGTGAAAAATCTCTGGAACTTGGAAATTCAGCTCCTTTTGCTTCTTGGGCAAAATGTAACCCCCTACGACCATATGTTTTACGAGTAATGTGTATAAAGATGGATGTACTGCCCAGTAGTCTGAAAAGTAGTTAATATTTCCTGTTTGTACAATTTTAATACATTTAATATGTTAACCTGTGTCTCAAGCAGCGGAAGTTTGAGCCAGTTCAGACCTTGTGTATTAAAATGATTTAAAAAAAGAGGAGAAAATTATACTAATAAATGTAAAAAGTGCTATGTACTATTATTGTAAGTGTGTCAACAGTTGTCTTCCCTAGTTCCTCAGGTTGTTCCATAAAACGATAAGGTGTCTCCATATTGGAAAGCTAGCTCAAAAAATGGAGCAAAGAAAATTGGAGATTTTCCTGTGATAAGTCTGGTTTAACTGGGAGACTGTGATAAAAAGTACCCATAAGAATCCATTCAAACGACCTTCAAGCCTATATGTACTGTATATGTAAAGCCTATATGTACTGTATATGTAAAGTTTATATGTACCGTATATGTAAAGCCTATATGTACTGTATATGTAACGCCTATATGTACCGTATATGTAACGCCTATATGTACTGTATATGTAACGCCTATATGTACTGTATATGTAACGCCTATATGTACTGTTTATGTAACGCCTATATGTACTGTATATGTAACGCCTATATGTACTGTGTATGTAAAGCCTATATGTACCGTATATGTAAAGTTTATATGTACTGTATATGTAAAGCCTATATGTACTGCCTATATGTACTGTATATGTAACGCCTATATGTACTGTATATGTAAAGCCTATATGTACTGTATATGTAAAGTTTATATGTACCGTATATGTAAAGCCTATATGTACCGTATATGTAAAGCCTATATGTACTGTATATGTAACGCCTATATGTACTGTATATGTAACGCCTATATCTAATAAGTGCTATTCCATAACACACATTCCAGCATCAGAATACATCACATGACCTATTTATGTGAATGGGCCATAAAGTATCTTCCAGAGATAGAAACTGTATTATGAAATCGTCGCCAAGTAAATAGGGGCCTAATTGACGTAACTGCCCGAGCGGCACCGGCGCACGCGCTCACCTCCTTGTGCCGTTTAATGAATGAGGCTGGTAGTATATTCATTAGATGAGCCACATCCTGTGAGTGAGTAACAGCGAGACTTGGACAGCTCCCGCCCTTCTGCTCCGCTCCACCGCCTTCTGATTGGCAGCTTGTCCTAAGCAGTGAATACACACCGTCAGATCATTTACATACACTCAACCACACTGCACCAGTGCTCCGCTGAAGCAGTGACCAGCGTGGGGTGAGGGAAGAGATCCATTACTACCACAATGCCAGTGGCACGGGCAGCGTATCGTGCTTGCGGATACAGTCACAAGTAGATAAATGAGAAGTTTGGGCCCCTGTTTTATCACAAGTTCTTTTATGAATTAAAGGGCACTTCTCCATTATGTTCCATATTATGTATCCAGGTCGAGGGGCCGGATATTCCTAATAGTCGAGTAAATATATCATCAGAGACGAAGGGGCTAGGGTTTTTGGAGATTGCACTAACTACACTGGATCCACTGGCATTGCACCAGCATTGCACTAGCATTGCACTAACTACACTGGATGCACTGGCATTACACCAGCATTGCACTACGCAATTTCACTAACTGAATGATGCATAGCCAAAATATCAATTTTGGAGGAAATTAGAGTCTCTTTGTACTTGTGCCGCAGTGGTCTTGTAATTTGAGTGCGTCATCTCCCGTTGTCTAGCATTGCATTAACTACACTTGCTGCACTAGTATTACACTAACTACACTTGCTGCACTAGCATTGCACTAACTACACTTGCTGCACTAGCATTACACTAACTACACTTGCCTGCCACTAGCAGCCACTAACTTACACTGCTGCACTAGCATTGCGCACTAGTAAAATACATACACTAGCTGCACTAGCATACACTAAAACATAGCACTAGCATACAATCACTAGCTACAGCTCACTAACTACTGCAACTAATGCACTAGCATACTTTAGCATCCGATACAACTATCTGCACTGCATTATTTAAGCCATTGCACTAGCATTACACTTGAATACATACTTTAGATGATTCATACACAAACCTCAATGAACTGCACTACGGCGGCATGTACTTTTAGCATTGAATAGGTGCACTAGCATACACTACCTGCACTAGCTCTAATCATTCAAACGACACTAAATGCACTATTAGCATTGCACTGGTGCACTGAGGTGCATACACTAGCTATGCTTACACTAACTGCACTAGCTCTAATAGCATTACACTAACTGCACTAGCATTGCACTAACTACATTAGCTGCACTAGCATTACACTAACTACACTAGCAGGGTACTAGAATTACACTAGCTGCACTAGCATTACACTAACTACACTAGCAGGGTACTAGAATT